>ULGX01000010.1:120912-188762 GCA_900519075.1 Yarrowia bubula | reverse complement strand
AAAAAAAAAAAAAAAAAAAAAAAAAACTGCGCGAGGTCCATATCCAATTATATACCTGCTAGAAGTCCATATAACGCCCAAAACAGCTCCGTTTGTTCTGATTATCTTGCATACCCGGTCCTGGTACTTTATACCCTACTTCATGCTGTTTATTTCAACCAATACAGCCCGTGGAAACCCCCGAGGTGGTTCATTTTGAAGCCCTGGTTCCGGGCATCACAACACTTCTTCCAGAATTCCAATCGGTCTACGTCTACGTCCTCAATTTCAAATATAATAAATAATGCTATGTGCCCTTGCGGGATGCTAAGAGAGAAAAGTGGTTTTGGTCGGCAGCTCTCCAGCCGTCTTGGTGTCCCACTCGGGCGCCTCGTAAGACTGCGAGTCCTGAGACAGCTCGTCGGTGGTGATTTCGTCGTACATTGCCGAAGAGTTTGGATCTTCACTCCACGACTTTCTGGTACCAACCACAGGAGACAGAGTGTTGAAGCCCCAGTATGTCAGTGCAGAGACAAGGAAGCCCAGGAAGAAATTGAGCTGGTACATTTTTCTGGCGGTTTCGTTGACTCCTCCGTCAGATACAGCGTCTGCAAAGCCCACCACGTTGATTGCAATTCCGCAAAAGTAGGCGGCAAAAGCTCTCCAGTTGACTCCGTACCTGTACATGTAGGTGGATCCCTTTGTAGCGTTGTACAGATCTCCCACGTAAATGTATCCTCGTCGAACCAGGTAATAATCGGCAAAGGAGCATCCTGCAATGGCTGAGAGGAAAGTAGCGTATGCAGAAAGATAGGTTGTGAAGTTGGAAGACGAGGAGAGAAGATGCCAGGGACAAATACAGAGCGCAATACCTGCACAGATGAATCCACCTCTTCGGATATTGATGTATTTGGGCAGCAGAGCAGTCATATCTGTGCCTGCAGACAGCGAGTTTGCTGCAATATTGGTTCCCAGTTGAGCAATGGCAAAAGCAAAGCCCAGAAAGAAAACTCCAGCTCGAGATCCGCTCTTGTTACCTTCCAGAAACTTGTGCAGAACGTCCAGAGGGTTCCAGATGTTCTCATCGTAGAGTACAGTAGCTGACGAAGACACAATAATACCAATAAACGAAGTCAGCGAAAAAGCTGTAGGAACCGCAATCAGCTGCGAAATGACAATGGCGTTGGGCTGTTTGGCAAAACGCGTGAAATCCGGAGCGTTGACGATAATCGTTGCAAAATTCGACAGCGAGTTCATAATCGCCGTCATGAACGCCCAGCCCATGACTGATCCGTGAATTGTAGCTGGCTGTTTCATAATCGGGCCAATTCCATGAGCCTTGACACACGTCCAAACCAGGAAAGAAATACCGGCTACAGGCACAATGGCAGCTTTGACCATGAACAAATGCCGCAGGTTATGAGGCCGGATGTAGATGAAGGGCAGAGAAAAGAGCCAGAACAAAAAATACGACAAAAACTCGAAAGTCGTGGTTCCCGAGTTGGGAATGCCGTTATGCATGTTTCGGGCACTGGGCCAAATAGCAAGCAAACACACCTGCACACACTGGCCTCCAAGCCATCCCTGGACTCCGTACCATACACAGGCCATGACCACTCTGTTGATGACTGGCCAAATTGAGCCGAAAATTCCAAAAGTCGACCGTCCAGCCACGGGAAAAGAAATATGGTAAATGGCTCCAATTCGGCCAGAAAGAACGACAAAAATACCGCAGAAAAAATAACCGATCCAAACACACAGCCAGACTTGCCACCAGGTAAGTCCTAGCTGAATACCAGTAGCAGCGATTTCCCAAGTGTTGATATTGAACGAATCGGCAATCCAAAAAGACACGAAATTCTGCCAGCCCCAGGTCTGTCTTGCAGGTTCAACAGGCTTGAGATCTTCGTTGTTGAGAAAGGTGTTCACCTCGCCTTCTTTAGTAGGAACCTCGATCCACGAGAGAAATCTCTGCAATTTCGAGTTGTACTGGTTCATTTTGGGATGTCGTTCCAGATACCGTTGGTAGACGTTTTTGTCGTCGTCTGACGTTTTTTCGATGGAAGCCGATCCCATTTTATTTGCTGGCTCTTATCAGGAGGAAGACGTTTTTTTTCATTATCTTTTTTTTTACCCTTCCAAGCCGCACAAGGGGAAGTTTAAGTTTAACCTTATTTGTAAACCTTATTTCACACTAAAGATAACAGCCTTATCTACTGATAGCAATAGTAACCGATACTAAGCTGCTAAAATCATGTCACTTTGAGCAGTGTTGCATTCCCCACATTGTGCAGACCCCCCCTCTCCGCTTCACTTCGTTTTTGTGCACAAAGACGGAAAAAAAAACATGCCGAAAATATGCACCCGGAAAACCGGATGTGATGGGTCGAATTGACGAGGCTGGTCGTGTGAGAAGGCGAGTCACGTGATGAAAATGGGAAAAAATAAAAAACGGGTTTTCGTCACGTGACCTGGCTACCCCAAATACACCGTTCTATCTGACACTGAAACACAGTTGCGGCGAAGCGGCCCGGGCTGATAGAGCTTGTCGAATGAAAAATTGGCAGGGTTAGGGGAGTGTAGGGTTAGGTGTGTGGGTTGGGGTTGGTGGTTGGGTTAGGGTGGGGGTTAGGGGAAGGTGTAGGGGTGAAATTGAGGGGTTAGTGGGCGTTTTGGCTGTCATAAACTCGAGTTTTCGCGCGAATTGCGGCGTATGTGGCCGTTTCAACTTTCCGGGTTAGGGTTGTTAGCTTAGACTTCTAGGGCTAGGGTATGTCGTGTGGCGACGGTGTGGCACATGTCAGGGCGCGGCAAGGGTCCACCCGCGGTTGGTAGGGTTAGGGAATTTTGATACGGCGTGTTTCTGTTTCTGCAGGGTTAGGGTACGTGTTTTCTGAGTCACGTGAGTAATACTCGTGTTTTTACCACAAAATTCATATCGATAAGTCGGACAAGCTTTGTTAACGTTTAGTGATATGTTCAACTGCACGGAAGCATGTATGTGGTTCCTTTTTAGAGTGTGTAATAACAGGACGATGGTGTGATGAGATAATTCGAATAATTATGGGAAATTCATAGAAGGTCCGGATCACGTGACTGTATATATTACGCATTTTTCTATATTTTTGTGTATTTTAGTTCCTCTGTTTTATCTGGTCTGGGATTGTAGGGCCACATTTCGAACACTCCTTGGAAACTCAATTTTCACCTTCAGCAAACTCTATTTACCGCCCAAATAAACTTCAATCTAACCGCCGAAACGCTATTCACTCGCCGACAAACACTGATAAAGATGAAGATAGCCCGAGACTGATAGAGCATCTGATAAAGGAAGGGCCGGCGAACAACGGGGAGATGAAATATTAAATTGAAATTAAACCGAAAAAATGAGACCAAAAATGAGCCCAGAAATGGGTCCAAATGAGCTACCAAGTAGTCCATAATCTGGTGTAGATATAGCTACTGGTACATACCCCTTGTATCTTTGTATCTACTTCTGTATAGTCGCTGTCGTGTAGTTGTAAGCTGTCAGTTGGAATCGTACGATATCATGACAGGTGTGTGTAAAGGCATGGTACAATATCGTATGTACCGTATATTCAAAAGACGTTGGTTGCTAAGTGATACACATGAAACAGACATTGGCACTGGGGAAAAGCAGTACAAGCCTGTGCCTGGAGATTGTGAATCGCTCAGATAGAGTGGAATCCAGACACCGGGCCATTGTGCAAGACGTGCTAATCAATGGTATCTGAGACATAATGGGGACTCAGAGTACTCAGCCATCGCGTGTACAGGTGCTATCACGTGTACAAGGGTGTGGTTTTGAGTGGACATTGATTTAGTGTAGAAAATACGCCTGACAGAATAATTAGTCACTTTGACACTGATAGGGACTGCGGCTCAAGTTCGGATATGGCCGTAATAGTAGTCAAACATACATACATACAATTCATTTATTCAGTAATATTTAACCACTATTGGCAGTAACTGTTGTTCATCAGAAGGCCTCGCCGGCGCTTATAAAAAAAAAAAAAAAAAAAAAAAAAAAAAAAAAAAAAAAAAAAAAAAAAAAAAAAAAAAAAAAAAAAAAAAAAAAAAAAAAAAAAAAAAAAAAAAAAAAAAAAAAAAAAAAAAAAAAAAAAAAAAAAAAAAAAAAAAAAAAAAAAAAAAAAAAAAAAAAAAAAAAAAAAAAAAAAAAAAAAAAAAAAAAAAAAAAAAAAAAAAAAAAAAAAAAAAAAAAAAAAAAAAAAAAAAAAAAAAAAAAAAAAAAAAAAAAAAAAAAAAAAAAAAAAAAAAAAAAAAAAAAAAAAAAAAAAAAAAAAAAAAAAAAAAAAAAAAAAAAAAAAAAAAAAAAAAAAAAAAAAAAAAAAAAAAAAAAAAAAAAAAAAAAAAAAAAAAAAAAAAAAAAAAAAAAAAAAAAAAAAAAAAAAAAAAAAAAAAAAAAAAAAAAAAAAAAAAAAAAAAAAAAAAAAAAAAAAAAAAAAAAAAAAAAAAAAAAAAAAAAAAAAAAAAAAAAAAAAAAAAAAAAAAAAAAAAAAAAAAAAAAAAAAAAAAAAAAAAAAAAAAAAAAAAAAAAAAAAAAAAAAAAAAAAAAAAAAAAAAAAAAAAAAAAAAAAAAAAAAAAAAAAAAAAAAAAAAAAAAAAAAAAAAAAAAAAAAAAAAAAAAAAAAAAAAAAAAAAAAAAAAAAAAAAAAAAAAAAAAAAAAAAAAAAAAAAAAAAAGTAGTCAAACTGCAGGTGCAATCAGCAAAAGCCCGTATCAAGTATATGTATCTTCTATCTTAGTACAAAGTGCCAAACTACATGTTCAGAGTATTGAACGACCCCCAAGTCACTTCTCAGACTATTCACATGTGTGAGTTGATTTTCAGACAAGTAGAACATGACCCAGAGTACTTGGTGGAGAGATTCAGATTACACAGCTGGATCTGCTCATACATTATTTGAGGTGGGAATTTTCAGTATGCTAGAGCAGTTTCTAGATCCAGGTTGGCAGCTGTTTTTGACCTATGGACAGCTCACTGGACTGGACTGTTTTCCATGTCTTTTGCTTGGTGGAAGGCGTATATTAGGAGTGTGGAGGGTAACGAGAAGCCTGAACTTGTCCTGGGAGTCGAGATTTGCCTTTGGTTGAGTGGGTGAAGGTCAGATGAATGTGCTTTTGGGTGATGCATTGTATTATTATACACGTTGTAGACTGAGATGATACAGTATCATAAGCTTGTCAAGACTATGAACATGATATTGGTAGCTAGTGGCTACAGTTACACAGGTATACACTGAGTAGATGACAATCATTACCAATATATGTACTGTAAGATAGTGGCTACTGAGGACTGTGGTAGTCAGTGTAGTTCCAAGTGTTTCATTGAATACATGGTACAGCAAAAGTAGCCATAATACATGTTCAGAGTATCTACTACTTGTACAATACTGATATCCAGTGTGGCTCGTAGTGCACCAGGTATTGATGAACGTATCCAATAGGAGATTACTTACAAAATCCCTCACTAGGATGTAGGAGCTACTATCTGGTCTCTTCTCTTCTCATGCACACATCTCTTCATCTGGTTACATAACTAAATATCAATAATCATACGAATTACGTCCAGTCTCTGCATTTATCCCTTCTTCCGTAGTAATGGACCTGTGGATCGTCTGACACTGAATGGCAGGCTGATTATCCACCAGTACTTCCCAGTCTTCATAGACTTGCCTCAGCCAAAGTGCTGTTTGTGCCCTCAGACAGCCATGTACTCGGCCTTTGCAGTTGATAGCGCGATAGCCGTAATAGTTATACTACATGTCAGAGTAACTGACAGGTAACAGATTTAATACATTATTAGGGTGATCTTAACAATCGTATTTAGCCGTTACATTCATGATCTTCGGTTCAGTATTCTACTTTGGTACTGGATTGCATAGGTATTATCATGTTAGGTGTATCATTATGAAGAATATACACTTACCAATTAACAAATAATCATCACGTCGGATACGAGACGTACAATCACTGTAGATAGTGTGGCTCGTAGATCTCCTCGGAAAAGCACCTGTAAGCACATGGTCTTCAATAATGTATTGTTGCTTAGTACAGTGAAAACGCAGTGTGCTGAAGAGTGAATATACATGCTAACGAAAAAACAAGTTGAGATTTGGAATCAGCAAGAAGAGAGCATCAAAATGGTGTACTCCATGTTGCAATAGCTGCACTGGAAGGTCTCCATTCACCACATTATTTTGACTTAGAAGACATACAATCTGTGCTTACAACTAGAGAAGTAGACTGCTTACAACTAATTAGAGAAGTAAACAGAAGATACTAATACCAATCCATTCTCAACCACCTCAGCCACTCCCGCTCTAAAACACGTATTTAAATATATTTATTTTAATGTAATAATTTCTGAAGACTCGAGTTATAGATTTTATAACAGTCACACGACTCAATCACATGCAAACCCCTCAATTCACTCATTTCGGCTTGCTCAATCTCCCCATATAATAATATTCACCCATGCTCAAAAATATTATCTTCTGTCTTACAGAAACAGCAAAAACTGCACCTGTTTCTGAGAACAAATAGGAGAAAAGTGCAGGAATAAATTGGAAAAATGTCAATAAAACTCCACACGTGATTGCAAATACTACCCCTATTTTTCTCTTATTTTTTAAATATTTTTGGATAACCAGCCGCAAATAAACCAGAAATAAACCAGAAATAAATCCCAAATAAATCCCAAATAAATCACAAACACTCCCCTGACATTTACCACAATTGCCCCCATTTCACCCCATTTATCCCACTCCACTTACCCCTTATAAAATATTCCACAGAACGCCCACAACGCATCCGCCTTAGAGGGGGCTTAAATGGGCTAAAAGAGGTCTAAAAGGTGTCCGAAAAATCACCATAAATACAGGAAAATCAGCATCAAACAAAAACACCGTTAAAACGGTTATTTCCATTTCACCCCATTTCTACCCATTTTCCCCAGGCCAGTCGTGCCATAAAGTTCGAATCGTTATCTCCCACGTGACTGCCCCCATTTAACCTTTGTTGGGGTTGCCACGGCAACCCTCCCAAACAAAAACTATAACTTTTGCACGCCACTTGCCACCACATTACCGAATGAACTTTTTACGCAACATACTGGGATCTGGGGCCAAGCAGGAGCTCGCTGTGATCCCCTCGGGCCAGCTGTTTCTCAAACGCGCCCCCCACTCCGTCAAGGGCGTGTCTGAGTGCATTTACAAGGAGGCCGCCGCCATCATTCGCAAAACCGAGTCTGACTTTCAGCACCAATTGTTGGTGCAGCGGGTGTATGAGGAGGGCGAGGAGGCGTTTGAGGACACGGAGGAGGAGGACCGTTTGGACGACGAGGAGTGGTGTTATCTGATTGACGAGGCGTTGGAGATTTCGTACTTTGCCGACTCGGACGGACACATTGTGGTGTCTTGGAAGGACCTCAATGGCGACATTGGGGACCGGTTCGAGTTCATTTGCGAAAAGGGCACCAAGGGCGAGGTTTTCGACAAGTTTGAGACGGTGGCCAAGCAGTGCATGTTTGAGCGCAAGTATCAGGTGGCGGTCAAGGCCAGTGATGATTTGGACGAGTTTGATTTTCCTCCTCCTGTTGAGGCGGAGGTTGAAGAGATTGAGCCTGTTGAGCCTGTTGCTGTTGAAGAGCCTGTTGTTGCTCCCATTACACCGGCAAAGTCACCTAAATCACCTGAAGCCAAGTCACCTGAGCCCAAGTCACCTGAAGCTGAAGCTGACGCTTCATCTTCAGCTGCATCACCCGCAGTCGCATCCATGCCCTTGTTCGACACGACTCTAGGCACGTCTACTGCAGAGCTGCACATCTTTGACGCAGCTACCGGCGCCTTTGAGCTCCAAAACGCACACACCACCGTCAACATTGAGCAGGTGTCCAAGCAATGGGAGTACTGGCTGACTGTCTCGTCTGCCACCAAACCTATCCTCGGCATGCCCATCACGTCCGAAATGAACCCGTGCTTCAACTACGAACACACGTCGTTCATTTTCAACTACTTTGCGCCGTCTGGAGCGGGTTTTTCGTGGCTGCTCAAGTTTGGCTCGTTTGAGGAGCTCGAGAGCTTCCAGAACGTGTTCATGCAGGCTCTGTGGCAACGACTGCATCGACAAAAGTACGCTGCTGCCCCAGAGACCGAAAAGGACTATCTTTCCGAGGCGTTTGGACAGATGGATATCGACGATGAGGCGCTGGAGGATCTGCCTGAGGAGGATGAGGAGGACGAGGACGAGTTTGAGGATGCTGTTCAGGGCCCTGCACGTGACTTTTCCGACGACGAGGAGTTTGATAACGACGAGGTGTTTGGAAAGAACGGCGATCTGGACAAAAACAAGCTGCTGGCGGTGGGTACTTCCAACGACAGATCGTATGTCGTTCGTGGAAACCGCATTGGAGTGTTCAAAAACACGGCTGACAACGAGCTCGAGTTTGCTACCACCATTGAGAACATTACTCGGCCCGATAAGACCGCCTTTAACCCCGACAAGATGATGCTGCATTACCAGGACAAGCACATTGTGCTGCAGGACAAGACGCAGGGCAACTCGCTGTTCAAGATGGATCTGGAGTACGGCAAGGTGGTGGACGAGTGGCAGGTCAGTGACGACTCCAAAAACAGTGTGGTGAGCTTTGCCCCCTCAGCCAAGTTTTCCCAGCTCACTGGAGAGCAGACGTTCCTTGGTATGGCTTCTTCTGGTCTGTTTCGAATCGATCCGCGACTTTCGGGCTCCAAATTGGTCGATTCCGAGCACAAAAAGTACGCCACCAACAACCAGTTCAGCGCGCTGACGTCGACCGAAGGCGGACATATCGCCGTGGCTTCTCAAAAGGGAGAAATCCGGCTGTTTGACCGACTGGGCATCAATGCCAAGACCGCTCTACCTGCTCTGGGAGACCCCATTTTGGGCGTCGATGTGTCAGCCGACGGAAAGTGGATCTTGGCCACATGCAAGACTTACATTCTGCTGATTGATGCCACCATCAAGGACGGTAAGCATGCTGGCGAAACGGGCTTCAAGCGGTCTTTTGCCAAGGACCAGAAACCCCGACCCAAGCGGCTGCAAATCTCGCCCGAACATGTGGCGTTCATGCTTGCTGAGACGGGCTCTGGTTTGGATTTCACAAAGGCGCATTTCAACCAGGGTCCCAATTCTCGTGAGCAGACGGTGGTCACGTCTTCGGGTCCCTATGTGGTGACCTGGTCGCTGAAGAAGCTGCTGCGAGGTGATGCAAACCCGTACCTGATTAAACGATACTCTGATCAGGTAACTGCCGGCGATTTCCGTTTCGGTACGGATAAGAATGTCATTGTGGCCACTGAAGATGATGTCAACATGGTGTCCAAAAAGTCGTTCCGAAAACCCACTAGAGAAAGTCTGGCGATTGGAGGCAAGATTGGACGGGGCAGTATTGTCAATGAGTACCGTTAGCACTCGAGAAAACGAAAAACAAAGAAAAAACAACCAATGTTGTGTTATATAGTTAATAAATAGATACCTAATAGTGTAATGTCATTGATATATACAGGCTACTTCTTCTTGCCAATCTTGATGTCGTTTTTGAGCTCCTCGAGGAAGATGGAGATGAAGCTCTTTTTGTGCGTCAGCTTTTCAAACGGCTTTTCGCCTTCTCGGAGAAGGGGGTCGTGGGAGACTGTGTTAGATATGAGCGTAGCGAATATCTGAATACAAGTAGAAAAAAACAAAAAAAAAACAAGACATTTGCCAAAAAGACATTTGCCACTCAACTGCAAATGCACATAACTCCTTCTGTAGACATGCCAGAGCTAAACAGAAACAAGCTACAGCATGTGCAGCCTCCGCTCGTCAATTTGAACCCAGCTATCACTCTCAAACAAGTATCTTCACTCGTTGTCTGCTCTTCGTACTCACTCTGATCCCCATAATCGCCTGGCTTGTGTCCATTTAGCCGCGCGTGTATCGAGCGCACAAACTTGTGGAAATGCTTGGACTGCAGCAGCTTGCCGACGAGAAACTCGTGCAGGTTTCGAGGTGCCATTTGTGTAGTTGTAGTGTTGAGAAGGGGGTTTTGATTCCATATGCATGTTGAGATAAATTAGAGTTTTGTAGGGCAGTAGCAAGTGAGTTTTTTTACAAAGTTGGTTGATGTTTTAGTTGGCTAATAGTTGAACAATATTGCAACATAAAACCACGCAAAGGGATGCTATATTCAAATGGAATGAAGTGTATACGATTATATAGACTCCTGGTACCTATCATCATCATTATTTTTCTCAAAACAAGAGTTTCCTGTTGTCTAAAGCGATTTTTATTTAGCCGCCATTTAACCGCCTGACTGATTACGTAAGAAATTTCCTATTTGGGAAACAGGCTTGAAATTGACGATGGCCGTCGTCAAAAACACAGCAGATTAATTACCAGATTTCCCGAGTTTAAACAAGTTAAGGTTTGAATATTGGTAGTATGGAGAAGACGATGAAGGAGAAACAGAGCCCAATAGTAAAATGGTGAAATATCAACTAATGAATACAATCAGGGGAATTTTCTGAATCATCCAGACATAATTGAATCGTCGGTGTATGTACAAGTCTTCATTATTTACAAAAAAACTGAACCAAAATAGATAGCCCCGCGTCTCTACAGTCCAGTAATGGATTGTAAACGCCTCTAGCAATGTCACAACAAGAGTGGGACTGATCCCCAGTATGTAGAGCCATAGTTACGTATGACATCATCACTTGCGTGGGTGTAGTGCTGTCAGTATGTACATACTCATAAACAGGAGTACGAAGTACGAGTGCCCTCAAACCAGCCATACTCGCATAAACACTCGTACGTACTCCTGTTTACTCATCTTCATCCCCCTCAAACCAGCCATACTCGCTCAGCTTGACATTATACTTGTCCAACCCATTCTCCACCACTCTCACTCCCTCCCTCTCCAACCTCTGTTGCTGCATTTTCATCTCTTCCTTTCCTCGTAACGACACCTTTCCCTGAGAAGAAATGATCCGCCACCAAGGCACGTTGGAAGTGTTGAATTCGGCTTGTGTGTTGGACGTCAGTGTTTTCAGAGCCGTACCAACTTGTCGAGAATTTGCTGGAGCGCCGGCAAGCAGTGCAATGTGTCCGTAGGTGGTTACCCGGCCTTCAGGAACCGTCTGGCACAGCTCGTACACGGCAATGTAGAATGCTTGGCTTTCTTCAGACGGCATGGCGATTTTTAATTAGTGGTGATAGTGGTGAAGTGCAGTATGCAGAGTTTATGCACGTGTGATTCACGCGATATAAGCAGGTAATGCGGACATTGTGGAATAATTTATAAAAAGCCTGTGAAATCGGCGTAAATTAGTCACGTGATTAGATCTTTGTTTGTAATTCTATTGTATGTCGTGTAATATAGAGCGTTATTACTAATACATGCATACGTAATCGCTGACACAACGAATGTTTTTGAAAGAGGTGAGCGAGAGCATCCAGAGCAAAATAAAACAAATGAGATTGTAGAGAGGAATGAGGGGAGTAAAGCTGTCTATGTGGATTGTTTGTATGATGTATTTAGAGTGAGATATCAGGGTTACAATAGAAGGCATACTGGTAGCATACAACACTCTTCATATGAGTAGGATGTGTCCAAATACAACATTATTAGTACTATCTGAATCGCCTGAGGCGTACGATTCCAATGAACAACTCTAGAATCCGGTACCATCCATATCCAACGAGATATAATGAAAACAAGTTAAAACGACGACAGCATCAGAAATATGAACGAAAACTCTTAGCGACCGCCATATTCAAGAGCACACGACCTCAACGAACACCCCTATACCAATATCTCAACATGTCCAAAAATCCTAGTTGAGGTCCTCCGAAACCTAAAAAAAATCGTGCAGAAACGCAAGTAAACACAAAATAAATGGTACCATTGCGTTCGTTGGGAAACGTGGATCACTCCTATATCAATTACTTTGTGTTTCATTTTTCCAAATCTTTAACCCGTCTCAACATACCCAGGATTAACGGTAGAGGTTTGAGATTTTAAGGTGTTGTTTATTTAAGCTATAGGGACATCTGTTAATTTTTTGGTTAAGATTGGCTGTATTTTAAGCGACCAACTACTTTCGATATTACTTGAAATACACCCAATCTTAACCAAAAAAATACCCAACGTTCCCATAGCTTAAATAAACCATACCTTAAAATCGCAAAGACCTACCGTTAATCCTGGGTATGTTTGGAGGCGTTAAAGATGCGCCAAAAATGAAACACAAAAAAATCGGTATAGGAGTGATCTCCGTTTCCCGACGAGCACAATGGTGCCATTTATTTTGTGTTTAACGGCGTTTCTGCACGATTTTTTTTAGGTTCCGGCGACCCAAACTAGGAATTTTGGAGGGTGTTGAGATATTGGTATGGGTGTGTTCTTTGATGTCGTGGGATGTCGAATATGCGATTTGCTAAGCTTTCTCGTGAATATTGCTGTTGCTGTCGTTGCCCGATGTTTATCGGGCCATAACTCCTGTAATATTAGTGCTATAGAATCGGTAGGTACTGCGTTAGATCCGCACTGTTTAGGCGGTCATGCTGATATCAAACAATATCCATTTATGACAACAACGGCGTTTTTAATGACCAAGTAAAGCTGACGTTCTGATGCCTTAAATTACAGAGATATTTGATTGCCAAACTCTAACCGAAAATTCTCCCATCAAAATACCGAGCACAAAATACAGCATAATCTACAAGTACGAAATCTACAGCTACACTCCTCTGGAGCGACATGTCTGTGCAAAAGCAATATATTGAATTTTTGTGTTTCCCGGAACTAGCAATCTCCAACAGAGACTTGCTTAGATACCAAGCTTGGTTCGTCGCCAGTGTCGTCGCTTGGCGTTGTATCGAACGGTGTTGTTGGTCTTGAATCGGACCCACTGAGGAAGGGGTCGGTTCTGTCGAGAGGCCTTGGCCAGCTTGGACTTGGTCTTGAAGGTCTTGAGACTCTAGGAATTAGTAAATTTCTTTAACGCATGAGCGAGTTGGCCACCTTGCGGGCGATATCTCGAGTGAGACGTCGCTTGGTCTGGTTCCACACCCGTTTCATAAACTTGTTGCCAGACGAAGTTTTGGACGAAGAGTTCTTAGGGGGTTTGTTCTGGTTGTGGTTCTGACCCTGGTGCTGGTTGTGGTTCTGGCCCTGGTTCTGGTTACCATAGTTGCCATTACCGCCACCGTAGTTTTGGTTCTGGTTCTGGTTCTGGTTTCCATAGTTCTGGTTCTGGTTCTGGTACCCTTGGTTGGACCCTTGGTTCTGGTAGCTGTTGCCACCGTTGCCGTAGTTGTTACCATTGTTACCATAGTTCTGGTTACCATAGTTGCCACCGTTACCGTTGCCACCGTTACCGTTGCCACCATTACCATAGTTGCCACCGTTACCACTACCATAGCCTCCACCCTGACTCTGACCACCATTATAACCGCCCTGCGAATGGTTGGCATAGTTACCCTGGCTACCTGCGTAGCCCGAGTACCCCTGCTGCTGGTAGGATGCGTTTGTGTTTGTGTTGTTGTTCATGGCGTATGTCGTGTGATGATGAAGAGAAGACGTATGAGAAAATTCTCAGACACAAAAGCACCTTGACCTTGCCACTTTTCAAAAACACACACAACCGCATCCTGTCTACCTCGTCCTCGTTTCGTCCGTCCTTGTGTCGATATTTGGCGTCGTTATACTCACAGGCATTGTTATTTGTCGAATGTCAATCTTGTAAAAAACCAAGGTTGATTTCAGGATTTTTGCGTGGGCGAGCCGGCGTGTCCCAATAGGGCGCAACCCTAAGAGTCGCACGTGATGTGACGGCTAAACGGCGGAGTGAAATTCACACAAAACTCTAAATGCCAAACTCTAAACCAAACCTCCCAGCAAAAATACCCACACACTGATTCTATCAACCACACGCCAAAATGACCCGAACCTCCGTTCTCGCTGACGCTCTCCAGTCCATCACCAACGCCGAGAAGTCCGGCAAGCGACAGGTCCTGATCCGACCTTCCTCCAAGGTCATCATCAAGTTCCTCACCGTCATGCAGCAGCACGGCTACATTGGCGAGTTTGAGTACGTTGATGACCACCGATCCGGAAAGATTGTTGTCCAGCTCAACGGCCGACTCAACAAGTGCGGTGTCATCTCTCCCCGATTCAACGTCAAGGTTGACGACGTTGAGAAGTGGATCCAGAACCTGCTGCCCTCTCGACAGTTTGGATACATCATCCTCACCACCTCTGCTGGTATCATGGACCACGAGGAGGCCCGACGACGACACGTTGCCGGAAAGATTCTCGGTTTCTTCTACTAGACGCAATGTTTGGTAAAAATAAAAAGTAATGTATGTTTCAAAGGACCAGCATATACTGTTTTCGCGGAAAGCACTGTGTTGATGAGAGACGCGAAGCGTTTCGAGTTAGACAAAAGAGAATACACACTGTAGTTTGTAGCAGACGAAGCGAAGTCTGGAACGTAGAACATCTTTGTAGAATCATCACCGAACTAAAACTGTTGATACACGACAATACGGAACATTTGCTGGCTCGAACTTTTACGGAATATCTGACCTCTGAACGTCTAACGACCTCTGAACAAACTGCTGACAATGTCCAACACCTGCAAACCGACTGTATGGCCAACTTCAATATGTCCAACTTCAATATGGCTTCTCTCTGGAACCGACTGAAGCGATATATCAACCCCAATCAGTGATATAACTTGGCCACTTCAGTATTTTACGACTGTTCTGGACCAACCTGAGAGTGTCTTGAACGTTTATGTTGTCTACAACAAGCGAGTTCAATATCGGATATTTGTCTGGAACATTTATCATTAGAGAACATCTGATAAGCACTACAGTATACAGGGTCAGTGACTACACTCGATACGCTATAGCTTGTGAGTTATGGTATACATCTTGTTGGTAAGCCTCTGTTCACAGCTGTCTCATATTGGTCCATGCATAACAGAGCCGCACAAGATGTCCAAACAGTGCTTTGGTGCGACCTACGAAAACGAGAATTTCAAATTCTGGAAACAGAAACTGAATTTTCACGAATTAATCACCTCTCAGCTACCCTTACTACTTCTCACTTCCCTACAACTCCCTGATACACCCAACTAAAGTGCATGCTCCTCACCTTAACCATGCATCTAGAAGACGTTCAGAATACGAACTATCGTACAAGTACCAGTAGCTACAAATACACAACCAAATCACATGAAAATCATAGAACACATATAATTTATTGGTACCCTTCAGATTGTTGCTATACTTGCTTCAACTCACTAAACTCGATACCTGGTACACTATGGAGTGAATATACACAAGTTAATACTGCACTGAAGTATTCAATTCAGTATATCTTTAGTAATCCAGGCATAGCATATGTACCTCCATATGTTCTAATTAACATCTAGACGTTCTAAGAAGATGCTATCTATGTACTCTCACTCATATCTCTCCATCGCTCTCAACTGCTTGTATCTCAGCTACTGTACTGGTAACTGTTCATCACTCTCAAACATGTTCAAAAAAGGGTGATCGTAATTGTAGGTGATATTCACCATGGACGACCAATGAGTACATCTGGGTATTGTAAGTATCACGTGAGTATCACGTGTTCAAGTTGGGTATCACGTGAGTAAGTATATATCACGTGTTCAAGCTGGGTATCATTAGACAGTGAGTATATCTGTGTGTTGAATGGAAGTATGTTTTTTTTTTTTTTTTTTTTTTTTTTTTTTTTTTTTTNTTTTTTTTTTTTTTTTTTTTTTTTTTTTTTTTTTTTTTTTTTTTTTTTTTTTTTTTTTTTTTTTTTTTTTTTTTTTTTTTTTTTTTTTTTTTTTTTTTTTTTTTTTTTTTTTTTTTTTTTTTTTTTTTTTTTTTTTTTTTTTTTTTTTTTTTTTTTTTTTTTTTTTTTTTTTTTTTTTTTTTTTTTTTTTTTTTT
This sequence comes from Yarrowia bubula, assembly GCA_900519075.1. Classification (NCBI taxonomy): domain Eukaryota; kingdom Fungi; phylum Ascomycota; class Dipodascomycetes; order Dipodascales; genus Yarrowia; species Yarrowia bubula. The sequence goes on along the minus strand of ULGX01000010.1, from coordinate 172,747 downwards.
TTTTTTTTTTTTTTTTTTTTTTTTTTTTTTTTTTTTTTTTTTTTTTTTTTTTTTTTTTTTTTTTTTTTTTTTTTTTTTTTTTTTTTTTTTTTTTTTTTTTTTTTTTTTTTTTTTTTTTTTTTTTTTTTTTTTTTTTTTTTTTTTTTTTTTTTTTTTTTTTTTTTTTTTTTTTTTTTTTTTTTTTTTTTTTTTTTTTTTTTTTTTTTTTTTTTTTTTTTTTTTTTTTTTTTTTTTTTTTGGCAAAACTCAGGTAATCACGTGACCGTTATATCGTATCAGCACTCTCTAGAGCTATTCTGAGCTGTTCTTCAGCTGCTTGAAGCAGTTGTGTGGTGCTGAAGAGGTTAAACAGTTGTACAGTATTTTGGAGTAACTTTAATTTCGTTTGTTAACTTCTTGTTACAATACCATAACGGTGTTTGTACTGGATAATAGGGGTCACAACACAAAAATAACCACACCATTGAAATCAGCTCACTGAGTAGACCATTTTACCACCGTTTAAAAACCACCTACCACCTCTCAACACCTCCCCCAACCCACCACTTTGACTTCCCGTTTGGGACGTCTCACGTGTTCCCCAATTAAGCTCACCTGAAAATAACCTTTTTCCTCCCAAACCGTCCAGTCACATGACTGTGACTGCTTTTCGTCCTCCCAACTCGCCCGACTCATACATGTGTTGAAAAAAGAGTTGAGTTCTTCATCCTAACCAACTAAACGACATCAAGATGGCCCCCAAGTCAGGTATGCAGGAGATGTGATAATTTGATTGCTAGGAGCTGAAGACAGCTAATCCGCAAGGACCGCCTGACGGAGATAGATTTGCTACCTTCGTCGGTGGCTTTGTGATGCGACGAAGAACAGGCGGACCAGACACAAATGTGTGACACACATGTGACACAGATGAGTGTCTGTGTACGTCTGTGTTTGTCTACGTGTCATCATCGCACTGTCTCAGCTTGGATGATCGTCTGACAACGTCCTTTGATGGATGGTCAGACGTTCTCTCGGACTACGTCCTCGTTCACTACTAACTCAGACAACGTTACCCTCGGTCCCCAGGCTCGAGAGGGAGAGCTCGTTTTCGGCGTTGCCCGAATCTTTGCATCCTTCAACGATACTTTCGTCCACATCACCGATCTGACCGGCCGAGAGACCATTGCCCGAATCACCGGCGGCATGAAGGTCAAGGCTGACCGAGACGAGAACACCCCCTACGCCGCCATGCTGGCTGCCCAGGATGCCGTCGAGAAGGCCAAGGAGGTTGGCATCAACGCTCTGCACATCCGAATCCGAGCCACCGGAGGAACTTCCACCAAGACCCCCGGCCCCGGCTGCCAGTCCGCTGTCCGAGCTCTTGCTCGAGCCGGTATGCGAATTGGCCGAATCGAGGATGTCACCCCCGTCCCCTCCGACTCTACCCGACGAAAGGGTGGTCGACGAGGTCGACGACTGTAAGCGCTTCTTTTTGGGAGTGCTGGCAGGTTTTTGCGGCGGGTACGAGAGTGCTGGCTGCGTCTGTAAAAATATAAAAGCGGAAGCGATTATTTAACGTGAACTGCGAGATGGAGGCGAAGCCGACATGTCGCTGAGTGTAGCAATATCGAGGCGAACGATATCGAGGCGAAGCCGAGATATCGTTCAACTGTATGATAGTAATTACAGAGTAGACGTTCAACTGTATGATAGTCAGTGTAGTGCAGAGTAGATGTTCAACTCTAGCTAGCCAGTGTACTGTAGTAATTACTAAAGAGTTTTCAGCATATAGTGAAATCTAGATATAATATTTCTATTATAACTCGCTACCAGGTATGATATCATTAATGGTTTTTTGAGAAAGAAATCTTTTATTGAATTTTTTATCATGTACTGGTAGATCATGGATCATTATACATGTTTGGACCAGTTGGAATTACAGTACAGTAATATATTATTAAATACAGTACATCTTCTTACAGTATAATGTAATCAACTTATCTTCAAATACTGTAACCAACTTATTTGACTCGAAAACACCCACAACTAGAATGCTTCAAATTGTCACTCTAACCTCAAGTTATGTGGACTTTTGAGAATACTGAGGTGATACAACATACCTAGTAGATTGTAACGGGCACCACCCTACGATACGATACTGGTACACAATAAGTGGCCGGTACCATCAACGGTGGGTACCCTCTGCGGTACAGTATGTAACATCCAGTACCTGGTACATTTCTTCACACCAGTTAGACTTTGGTTAAGCTTTTGGGAGGAATCAAGTAAATCTAAAATGTCAAGTAATATCGATACTTTGGGGGCGTACAACTCGGAATTCGGACTAGCAAATCATGGGATTAACGTGGATTATACAATTTCATGCCTTAATTAGTGTAATACAAAAAACCTCATGTCCGTAGGATGCCTGTAACGAGCAGTAGCCACCCCCAGGTCACTTTTTTAGTTGAAGGTTTTGTTACACTTAAGTAAACTCCCAAGCAAAAAGATGAGCAGACATATTCTGCTGTCTTTTGCTGGACAGCTGTCGAGGTAGTCTCAAGAGAAGCAGAAAGATGCAGAGGTAGTCTGCTGTCTTTTTGCTGGAATCCCCCCACTGGGCGTTCCCACCGTTGACAGTACCGACCACTTATATTTTTGGCACCCTTTTTTTTATTAATGGAGATTGTCATTCTTGTTTAAAAAAAGTAGGGCACATTCTGTACAGCTGTATAGTACGAGTGTATCGTACTGTACTGTACTTGAGTGCAGTTACAGTATCGTAGGCAAGACCCACAGTCAATACTTCATGTTGCGATTATTTTTGAATCTAGCAAATGTCTCTGGAACACATCTGTTTCAACTATGACCTGAGATTACGTCACATGAGTTTCCTTCCCTAGACTGGGTCTTAGTCTCCACCAGAGCACGTGTATAAACAACAGGCGTCTTTTCACTGATAGTAACAGGACTCAGGTTCTTTTCTAGGTCTCTAGAGAAGACTGACACAACCCTCTCTTACGCTCAGTCAAAACAGGAGCATAAGTTTCCTTAGAGAACAAGATAACCACCAAACAGCACTCCATTTGGTGTTTTGCGATGAGAGGTCGAATAGCAGGTCCAGGGCGAAATCGAAAATGTAGACATGGCCAGAAGTAGCATATCTTCTTGTCATTTACTAAGGTAGCTACTTGTACTGTAAGTTAAAGGTGCCCAAACAGGGGAGTGGCCTACTGGTACTATACCATAAGTTTCGGGCACCTACTTGACAGTAATGTAAGCTAGAATTCATTGTACTGGTGACTGTATTCAGTATAAAAATGGATAATACCAGCAAGTGTGTTGGCCGTACAGTATACTACTTGTACCTTGGTGCTCGAGTGGACCTTTCTATAACTTGTGCTTGAGCTGACATTTTAACAGTTGCTGTACAAGCATCGTTAATCATTGGGAAACGGTAATATCAAGTGGTTGGTGTGCTGGTGTGCCCTTACATCATACTAACGCTATACGTATTCAACTGTAGTCAGTGTAGTGCAGAGTAGACAGCTAATTACTTGAGCCTTCAGTGACGAGTGTACTTGTAGGTACGGTATGTTGAGTTGCATCGTGATCGATCTTGGTGCTGCTGATGTCAATGTAGATGATGGTGATGATGTTACAAGTACAGTTCCAAGGCTGTAACAAGGGAGGTCAAGCCATCATAGAGTGGATGCAGTTATTTTGTTCGAAACAATATCTATGATTCCAGTAGTAGCACACATCTAGATGAAGAGATGTGTGTTTGATAGTAGCTCCTATGGTACATCAGCTTATACTTGAACTTCATAGTGTTCAGTCTGCTTTGAGTGGTGCACTGGAGAGCAAGATAGAAGCATATGGCCAAGAGGAGTGTGCTACGATACTGTAGCTACAAGCTACGGGCAGTGTACGTTAGAGCGTATAGTATTATTACTGATGTTGATGCTGATGTCCATGAACATGTTACAGTGGATGGTGTTGATGATACTCGTGTAACCAAGTAAAGAACAAGAGCTCAGAATAAACTAGCACCAGCTTCATGCTGTTCCTTACCAGTAGAAGGATATGAGAGAGCACACATTATAGCATTATTGAACGTCATATGATACTCACTGATCTAATCTGTGTACAAACAGCACTAACAAGCATCACCATCATCCCACTTGTGATCTTGTCATCATACATATTACCGGTTTTATGAACTTCTCCATATTTCGACGACAGGTACTCCGCGGATGGGTCTAACTGGACAAGAAATACATGCTGAGACGGTGTACAATAACGACTTTTTTTTTTTTTTGATTTCGTCAAATTTTCAATTTTGGGCCGTTATACCGATTTTGTTCAATACCCGAGATATCAAAAATCCAGCCACGCTACAGTAAAATTCAGGATGAGAACGTTACAATGGTACTATTTCCTAAGCCATATGAGTATCATATCCAGTTCTAGGATCGAAAGAAGATCTATGCTCAAAGTACAATCCAGATGTGCTGGTTACTCACTCAATATTGAAGACACAGACCAGTGAATAGTACCATTCGAATCCTGAGATCAAGAGCACCCCAACCATATCATAAAAAACCCATAAAGTCCAACATTACAAAACCCATCCTCACAGCGCATTTTCTCCACATGCACACCCGATTCATATCACACAAGACGAGACATATTTATGGAAACAAATCTAACGAAATTGACTGTCAAATCGACATTCGCCCTATCATTAAAATCACCTCAATCTTACCGAGATTAGTCATCACAATCTTAGTAAGCAAAATACCAGCCAACCTGCAACATAACCGTCTTTTCGAACCTCAATGACACGTCCGATTATCTTCAGGCTGAGTTTAACTTTGGATGCGTGGTGATGTGTGAATGAATGAATATATTAGTGCTGAAGCTAATCTGGTGAGGGTCGGGGTGGTGTAGTTGTTGAGATGAATATCGCTCAAAGTGCATTTTTTCCATCCGTATCTTCCTCCCCTCGCCTCCACGAGCAAAACAAACCCATATAACCCCCATTTGACCGTTCCCCACATTCAGTACTCTCGTAAGACAATTTTCCATGTCCTTTGGCCTTCTTTGCTCGGATTTTATATGTGCGTGCATCACATTGTTGTAGCGTTTTTTTAAGGTTGGCGCCAAACCTAATTACGGTTTGCAGATGGCCATAATATGCACTCTTCCAAGCCCTCAACCTCCTAATCTCTTACCCACTTGCTCTATACACAACCACGCCATGAGCAGTGACACGACGCCTCAAGTGGCCACACCACGTGACGAGACAGACGAGGAGCGGGTCGAGCGGTACTTTACGCTGCCGGATAAGAAGGGGAAGGATGTGAGTATGGCGATGACCCATGAGTGACCAAGTCACGACATGGGCGAGGTAATAGGGGGGGGGAATGGCTTCATGGTGAAGCGTGGGGTGGACGGCGCGACATTGTGGGTTTGGTGGAAATGACAGGGGTGAGGTGGTGGGGTGGGTGATGCGATGAGGAGGTGCATGGCTGAGGTGGTCTGTGTGGTGGTGCCATTGTGACGTTACAAGATCACGTCAGGCACAGAACCAGGTGGACTTGAAGTCACTAGCATACACCTCTCTGAGCGATGAAGCCTACACCTCACTGAGCCACGAAGCCTACACCTCCCAATCCACTGAGCCATGTACCAGGGCTACAGTCACGAGCCTCAGGCTGTCTTGTGAGCCACAACCACATGTTGCCACATGGTTGACAGCTCTCATACCCCCTAATTCTACTAATTGGGTCCACTCGTGACCCTCGGCTTCGTTCGTACTAACTCAGTCCACATCTTCCGTCAAACGACTCAAATACCTCCTCTCTCTCACCGATCTCTTCCGCCACTTTATCAACAAACGAATGGAAGGCGATCCCAAGTTCCGAAAACTGGTCAACGAGCTGGACAGAGCCTCCAAAGCTGCCCAGAAGAAGACCAAAGGCCGCGGAGGCCGAGGACGCCGAAAAACGGAAAAAGAGGAGGACGAGGAGCTTCTCAACGACAACTCCACCATGGCCACGGTGTACACCGAGAGCCCACCGTTCATCAACGGTACCCTACGAGAGTACCAGGTGCAGGGTCTCAACTGGCTGATCTCACTGCATGAAAACTCCATTTCCGGTATTCTGGCAGATGAGATGGGTCTGGGAAAGACCCTGCAGACCATTTCCTTCCTGGGATACCTGCGGTACAAGTGCGGCATCAACGGCCCTCATATCGTCATTGTGCCAAAAAGTACCCTGGATAACTGGCGCCGAGAGTTTGAGAAATGGACTCCTGAGGTGAAGACTGTGGTGCTCAGAGGAGACAAGGCTGAGCGAGCAGAAATCATTGCCAACGAGGTTCTCACAGCAGACTTTGATGTGGTGATCTCGTCGTTTGAGATTGTCATCCGTGAAAAGTCGGCGCTTAAAAAGGTTGCCTGGGAGTACATCATTGTCGATGAGGCCCACCGAATCAAAAACGAAGACTCGATGCTGTCGCAGATCATCCGACTGTTCCACTCTTCCAACCGACTGCTCATCACCGGTACTCCTCTGCAGAACAACCTGCACGAGCTTTGGGCCCTGCTCAACTTTTTGCTGCCAGATATTTTCTCCGAGGCAGAAACATTCGACCAGTGGTTTGAGGAGAAGGAGGACAAGGAAGACGGGGAGAATGACGAAGACAGTGTCGTCAAGCAGCTGCATAAGGTTCTGCGACCCTTCCTGCTTCGACGAGTCAAGAACGACGTCGAAAAGTCGCTGCTTCCCAAGAAGGAGCTCAACCTGTACATTGGTATGTCCGACATGCAGGTACAGTGGTACCAGAAGCTGCTGGAGAAGGACATTGATGCTGTGAACGGACAGCTGGGTAAACGGGAGGGCAAAACAAGACTGCTTAACATTGTGATGCAGTTGAGAAAGTGTTGCAACCACCCTTACCTGTTTGAGGGAGCCGAGCCCGGGCCTCCATACACCACCGACGAGCATCTGGTGTTCAATTGTGGTAAAATGGTCATGTTGGATAAGCTGCTGAAGCGGCTAAAGGGCCAGGGATCACGGGTGCTCATTTTCTCGCAAATGAGTCGAATGCTCGACATTCTCGAGGACTACTGTGGTTTCCGAGACTACGAGTACTCTCGAATCGACGGTAGCACAGCCCACGAGGACCGTATTGCTGCTATCGACGAGTACAACGCCGAAGACTCTGACAAGTTTGTCTTCCTGCTGACTACTCGAGCTGGAGGTCTGGGTATCAACTTGACGTCGGCTGACATTGTCATTCTGTATGACTCGGACTGGAACCCTCAGGCTGATCTGCAGGCCATGGACCGAGCCCATCGAATCGGCCAGACCAAGCAGGTGTACGTGTTCCGGTTTGTGACTGAGAACGCAGTGGAGGAAAAGGTGTTGGAGCGTGCGGCTCAGAAGCTGCGTTTGGATCAGCTGGTCATTCAGCAGGGTCGAACGCAGCAGAAGAACCCTGCTACTAACAACGAGTCCAAGGGTGATCTGCTGTCGATGATCCGGCACGGTACCGAGGACATTTTCAAGTCCTCCAAGGGTACCCTTAAGACGGAGGACGACATTGAGGCCATTCTGCTGCATGGAGAGAAGCGAACCAAGCAGCTGAACGACAAGTTTGCCGAGCTCGGCATTGACGACCTGCAAAAGTTCTCCACCGACTCGGCAATGGTGTGGAATGGAGAAGATTTCCAGCACCGAGTTGGAGCCAACGGAATCGGCGCTCCGGATCCCAACGGCAAGGGCTGGATCAACCCACCCAAACGAGAGCGTCGAGAGCAGCATTACGGGGTGAACTCCTACTACAAGGACATTTTCCTGATGCAGCAGCAGCAGCCTCGTACAATGCGGCCTCCCAAACAGGTGCCTCTTGCCGAGCACCAGTTTTTCCCTCCGGGTCTGAAAGCTCTACAAGATCAGGAGCTGGCTTTCTACAGAAAGCAGATTGGCTACAAGGTGCCATATGCTGAGATTGATGTCGACACCCTGGAGGAGGGTGAGAGCCGAGAGTCCAAGCGAGCAGGACTCAATCGTGAGATTCAGGACGCGGAGCCTCTCACTGAAGAGCAGGAGGCGCTCAAACGGGACTACGAGAGCGAGGGATTCACCAACTGGACCAAGCGAGATATGAACAACCTCGTGCATTTGATTGGCCGACATGGAAGGGACAATATGGAGGCTGTGGCTCGAGCTTTCAGAGGTAAGGGCGAGGAGGAGGTGTTGCGGTATGCCAAGGCCTTTATGGAACGGCATACCGAGGTGGAGGGCTACGAAAAGTACATTGCGGTGATTGACCAGGGTGAGGAGAAGCTCAAGCGGCAGCAGATGCAGCAGGAGCTGATCAAAACCAAGCTCAAGGATTGCAAGGTGCCCATGAACGAGCTCCCCATTGTATACCCCGCCAACAACTCCAAGAGGGTGTATTCTGAGGAGGAAGATCGGTTTATTCTGATGATGGTGAATAAGTACGGCCTGGAGCACCCCAAGCTGTTTGAAAAGATCCGCAAGGAGATCAAAAAGTCGCCGCATTTCCGTTTCGACTGGTTCTTCTTGTCCAGATCCACCTCGGAGTTGTCTCGAAGATGTACCACTCTTATGCTGACCTTGTCGAGAGAGGTGGAGGGTCCTAGAACCATCAAGAGAAAGAGTCTGGGCAAGGGCAAGCTGGATGATGACAAGAGAAGGAGGGAGAGTGGAACTATGACGCCGGATGTCGATGAGAGGAGTACGTCGGTAGAGTAGACGACGAGCAGACCGAAGACGAACAGACCGAAGGTCTGTGAGTCTGCGAGTGTGTACGAACCTCAGAGACCTTGGTTTTTATAAATTATACATTACATTATAGACGAACGAGAGTAGACGAACAGACCGAAGGTCTGTGAGTCCGCGAGTGAGTACAAACCTCAGAGACCTTGGTTTTTATAAGTTATACATTACATTATAGACGATCGAATAGTAGATGTACTTTTACTGTAAAGCCGACTCAAAACAATTCCCAAAATGCATCTGAAAGCGACAATTCTGTATGGAGTGTCTTAGCTTGATTTCAGTGCAGTTACACATGTCAGCAGCATGAGCAGCTACTCTTACAATTAACTTACTACCGTACTCAATCGCTTCGCTCATGAGTCTCAATACAATAATATCATATTCCTTACACGCAGTTGAACCATGCAAAATAAATAGTGTTGAATGTTTGTAGTCCGATCAGGTGACAGATGAGCCGCAGCTCATAAGCTAGTTGATGAGCCGCAGCCAAGCTGATTCATTCGCTTCGCTCATGAATCAGCTTACTCCTGTCCACTCAGCAGAGTGTAAGCAGGAGCATTCAGCTTATCTCTTCCCTTGAGGAAAAGCAGCTCGAGAATGAAGATAAACTCGAGAACGTCTCCCTTGAGCTGGGTGACGAGGTTTCCGGCACAAGCAGCAGATCCGCCGGTGGCAATAATATCATCCACGACAATGACGGTCTGGCCGGGCTTGATGGCGTCCTCCTGGATCTCAAACACGTCCTTACCGTACTCCTTTTGGAACTCGGCATGGACGGTCTTTCCGGGCAGCTTACCCTGCTTTCGAACGGGCACAAAAGCAGCTCCGATAGCCAGGGCCAGAGTGGGTCCAAAGAGGAAGCCTCGGGCGTCCAGACCCACAATGACGTCGATTTTCTTGTCGCCAAACGTGTCCTTGATGTGCAGCTTGAAGGCGTCAATCAGCTGCTGGAACGACTTGGGGTCCTGGAAGATGGGCAGAATGTCCTCAAAGACAATGCCCTTGGACGGGAAGTCCTGGTACTGTCGGAGTTTGGCCTTGAGCTCGGTCTGGAGGGTTTGGAGAGACATGTTGGTTGATGAGATCAGGTTTGGATTTGTCTTTCCGATATTAACATAACTCCCAAACCTAAGGCACGTGTTGGGACATTGCACGTGAGTGGATGGGGAGGTGTGGAGGGTGTTGGGGAGGAGTAGGGGAAGTGAGGATGGTGGATTTGGATTAATTGAAGTGAGAGGATATGTCAGATTTTTTTGGGGGCGATTTTGGACGGATTTGGACGAGTTGACGAGTTTAGTTAAGGTTAGTAGAGAGAAGTAGTTAACATGGGTAAGTAAATGGAAACAGGTGTAGCCTCGTCAAACTGAGAGTTATTTGAAGGAGGGTTTTACAGGAGGTATATTACGACCAGGGGATCATGTGGTTTCAAATGATACTCTCTCTGTATGATCCGATGACCCAATAAAGTCCCCCTTTAAATACACCCAATGGAGTATCTAAACGCTAACGAGCCACTTTTTATACGTCCCTTATCAGGGCCGCAACTTGCCTCAAAAGGAAGGTATTGTGGTATCAATAGCAAGCCAGAACTGTAGTGATAGTTGTTCAATAGAAAAATTCACTCGACAAATACCCACGTCTGTATTCCCGTTTTCCCAAAATTTGTCACCCGAAAACGCCACAAAACACGCAATAATACTACCACCAACCCCAAACTCGGTAGAAATAGACAACATACCACCCTCTACGATCCCTCCAACTCCCATCCTTATCAGCCAAGTATTACTGCCTCTGGAGCATTTTTTACAATAAAACGCTCACCGGAACAGAACTGTCGATAAACGCCGATTTCCGGATAAACAGTTTGTCCCAAGGCACGGCTTTATGCTTATAATTACTCCGCCCCTCCAACTGACACAGTTTGCAGCTGTGAGTATGTCTCAATATCTTTTCCTTTTCAGGAAGGTATAGCCCTTTACCGAGTTAGGCAGGTGAAAGAGATATCCCTTATTGGGAAGGTACAACGTGTTTCAGGGACATCTAGCAAGTACGAGTAGCACAGTGTGAGTATGAAGTCACGTGATTTTAAAGGGGTGTATCTCTTGATGACTAAGAAGCATATATCGTGTGCTTCTTCGGAGTCCGGTTCGTGGTTGTTTGTGCTTGAACGGAACACGAATAGCAAGGTCACGTGACCTATATACTGTATCACGTGCTATCCACCCATATCACGTGACTACCAGTTTATTTGATTATTTCAACAGCTTGCTCTAACATGCTGGATAGACTCTGAAGCACCTTTGGGGTTATGGCTCAATATGCTGTGGTTATTCGACAATACTTATATAGAAGAGAGTGACTTCAGACAAGTCTACACACTTCTTACGGTACCTACGACGACAACATGCTTCAAAATCGACAGTAAAGAGTTGACATTTTGGATACCCCTACAGAGACTCAGGTGCACATATTGAAGCTGAGAAGGCTGACGTCATTATGCGAGGCTAGTGAGTCTTCAGGGTCTTTGATGAGTCTGAGGAGTCTTTGAGGAGTCTTTGATGAGTCTTTGACGAGTCACTGGGAGTCTTCAGGCTGAGACATATTGAGTCTTTGATCTCAAAGGTGTGTTTGGTTTCTTCAATATGGACGTTTATGACTCTACAGTTACAGTTACAGAGCAGTCTCACGAACACTACAACATACGATACATTTCAGCTCCTCAAAAACACAATAAATTAAAAGTCTAGACACACCAGTACTGGCTAGAAAGCATATCTAAAATGCTTGTTTTGCTTGTCGGTCAAATCCGCCGTCTGCAGCTCATGCAGCTCGGCTTCAGTGATATCTCCTCCATACAGCTGGTCTCGTCGTTTGTTTTCTCTCACATTGACAAACCAAATGACGACCGTGATGACGATGGCCAGAGCAAAGAAAACAACGATACAGATCTTGGCAGCAGTGTATGCAGGGGCATCAGCCGCTCTAAAAGTCTGAGGACCAAGCAGGTTGCCCAGACAGTATCCAATCAGCAGAATGGCGTTGACTGTGATTTTTTTCGTGTGTCCCGCGGTATTGGAAGCCACCAGAGACAGCATACAAATCAGACCAATGGGATACAGCATGACCAAGTACAGTCCACAGAGACCCGCTCCTTGGCTGTGAGGAATGAAAGCTAGTAGACACGAAGCCACCAGAGCAATGCACTGGGCAATGGTGGCAATGAGACATCGTCTTTCGGTTCTCTGAACGATCCAGCCCAAGAAAATACAGCCCACAAACTCGACACCTCCCTGAGGAGTCTGCATCAGTAGAGCTCTAGTGGGTCCCAGACCGATGGTTTCAGACAAGAGAATGGTGGAAAAGTTGGTGAGTCCTCCATTGGGAATGTTGTTGGAGACAGAGAAGAGAAAGTACAGCCAGGTTCGAAGATCGGTGAGAGCTTCCCAGACCTGCTCCTTCTTGAAGGTCTTGTTTTCGAAACCCTGCTGGTTGGACGCGATTCGAGCCTTGACCAGCACCCGGTCTTCTTCGTTCAAAAACCAAGCCTTGGAGGGGTCATCAGGAATGTGGAAGATGATGATGATACCGAGAAACATGGTCAGAGATCCGGTGATGATGAAAAGCAGCTTCCAGCCATGCATAGGAAGATGGTGGTTCTCAGTGAGTCCATAGGCCACCAGAGAGCCCAGAATCAGACCCAGACCGTTGGAAGCAAACCAGATGGACGTTCGCAGAAACTGCTCCTCTCGCTTGTACCACTGAGCAGTCAGAATGACGAAAGCAGGAGTGACGGCCGACTCAAGCACACCTAGCAGAGTTCTCAGAGCAATGAAGCCGGCAAACTGAGGCACGGCATGGCAGCACAAAATCATGCCCCAGAGGATGACGAAAACGCCAAGAGTCTTGGCCATGGGGAACTTTTGCAGCATGAGAACAGCAGGGAACTCGAACGCCAGATAACCAATGTAAAAGGCCGTTCCAGACCACGAGTAGTCGTTTCCGGCCATGTGAAGATCTTTTCGCATACCCATGACCGAAGCCAGAGAGTTGGTGCTCTTGTCCATGAACTGAACCACGTAAATGAACATCATCAGAGGCATGAGACAGAAATCGATTTTGCGCAGCAGACGCGTGTTGGTAGCTTCATCGATCAGCTGGGTCTCAAGCATGACCCCTTCGCCAGGAGATGATTTCTCAATGTCCGAAGACAGACTTGTTTTTCGCATGGACGATTTGTCCACATCAGACGAAGTAGGAGACAGGGAAGTCATTGTTAGTACTGTTTTTTTTCTTGCTTGTGGCTATCCTGACGACCTTCCGTATATATATGCAAGGTCGCTTCTGATTATCTCCTCTCTCGTGCGCTCCGGCATGCGTTTCCTGAAACGGTAACACCATCGAATCATGTCTTGCTCAGGGCTGCTATCTTATCTTGTGTGCTTAATAGACGTAGGGTTTGACTGTTTTTTTACGCGAAAAATGGCAGGTTTCCGGCCGTGCCAAGCCATGCCAAGCTGTGCCAAGACCCGCCAAGACCCGGCCAAGACTCGCTAAATCTCTTCGAACTCGACTCTCACTCGTCAACTCCACACTCACTCGTCAACGTCCGAGGAATTAGCTCAGGACGGAAAGCCTAAAATGAAGGTGTAAATGCGCCGACTTTTTAAGCTTGCGCTCCGACAATGCAAGATTGCAGATGATAGATAGTGGCCACAACCAATAATAGAGGGGTAGATGAGGTATATCTCTGCGAGAGAGACAGAGACGTTGGCAGTGCGAGTTTAGCATCACGTGGGCCAAAAATCAGAGTGAAACTAGATTAACAGGGATTTACCCGAATACAAAGAACAACATGTGGGGCTAATTACAGGGCTGACAACAAAGAACAGATTAAATGCAAAAAATAACAAAAAAAATAAAAAAAAATGCACGTCACACGATAGGAGGTGTAGCACTTGGCTGATTCTCGGCCTACTCCCTCTCCACCTCGGCTTTCATACCGGTACCTCAGCTTTCATAAGTTTCAATTTCACTAGCCACCGTAATTCTCCGTCCTCATTCTAACCAACCGTATACCCAATACAGTTGCGCTCCTGCACAGCCGCCAGCCTCAGAGCGTAAAGTGGATGCGCAGAGTGGGAAATGAAACCCAGTACAAGCCTGGAACACGCGACCGAGAAACCAAGTGCAAAATTTTCCGATCGATCACTGATAAGCAGTGCTACGGTGAAACCAGCAATGTAGCAAAAACACGGCAGTTGGAAGAGGTTGCCCGGACTACAGCTCTACAAGTAGCTTGTATCAACAGTTATATGCCTGTATGACTCCACCAACTCCGCTTAGACGCACCCCCACACTAACCTTAACGTCGTCGGACGAGGGGTGTAGCCACTAGAGGAGAATGCTGCTTACCGGGAATAGGACTCCGAAGTGTCTAGCAAGCTCTGAGACTGGATGTACTGAATACTGCTCAAATGCTGTGCTCAAATGCTGTGCTCAAATACTGTTTTCTACTGAATACTGACACCATGATCACTACGATCTTCAATAGTGGCTACTTTGTAACAAGTGTATAGACGCAGACATTGCTGCTAGGAGCATATGCGAGAGTTGGAGACAGAGTTGAGGGTAATGGAGATGATCTAGGGGCGTTACTAATCTCTCGTGGGTTGAGGGTTCATAGAGGCGTTGATTGGATTTATGTGTTACGTTCTCTTGTACAGTACTGTTGGAGTTGTCATGTGGGTGGTTTCTACCGGTACAGCACTTGAAATACAGCCAATATCAACCAAAATATCACTGAGTGTTCCCTTCCCATAGCTTAAATAAGCAATTACTTAAAATCGCAAAGACCTACCATTCATCCTGGGTATGTTTGGAGGCGTTAAAGATGCGCCAAAATTGAAACACAAAGTAATTGGTATAGAAGTGATCTCCGTTTCCCGACGAACACAACGGTACCATTTATTTTGTGTTCAACGGCGTATCTGCACAAAATAGTTTTAGGTTCCGGCGACCAAAACTAGGAATTTTGAGGATGTTGAGATATTGGTATAGGGGTGTTCTTTGAGATCGTGGGATATCGAATATGGCGTTTTCTAAGCTCTCACACCAGTATTGCTGCTGCTATCGTCGTTTGAGCTTGTTTGCGACATATCTCGCTGGATATGCATACTACGTGCTTCTAGAGTTGCTCATTGGAATCATACGCCTTACACGATTCAGATGGTACTAATATCTTTGTATTTGGACATCTTTTACACATATAAAAGTGTTATTCGTTACGGTATTTCTCCCGTACTGAACCCTATAATAATCATCGGCAACACCATTCTATTCTATCACGGCAATAGCGTGTCTAATTATCTATATACAAATAAATAAGCGGGCTGCATGCAGCTCGATGCAGAGTACTAGTCGTCAATAGCGGCCAACTCTTCCTTGAGTAGTAAGGACACGGCCTCCAGGGTATTGAGGTACTTTTTGTTGAAGATTCGGTTTTCTCGGACTGGAAATCTGAGAGGAGACAAATCAGACAACCAATAATGAGGCAGGATCTCGGAAACGTGTTTCTCCAGGTGCTCCTTGTTCTCCTCCACTTGGGCTTTTCCTTCAGCAGAAGTGTCTTCTTTGATGGGTCTGACAGGCTCCTGGAATTTGATTCCACTGGCCTTTGACCCGTTCACCGACCGATTCACAATCTCTCCCACGGAATTGACACTGTTCATTCCCGTTCTACTCTGCATATTCGGTGGAACAGGAACGCCCTCTCTCTCCATAGTCTCTATAGCCTGTTCATTTTGGTCTTCTTGGAGAATCGAAGTGATGGACGAGATTTCCTCCTGGATATCCGAATCTCCCTCCACATCTCCCTCCATAACTCTGTCCGCTCGCTCATCAGGCGACATTTTCTTTTTTCGGAACGCCTCCGGGTTGCGTAGGTAGAGTAGACGAGAACACAATTTGAGCATCTTTTTCCACTCGTCGAAAGAGTACTTGTAATGCGGGTTATTTACCTCCTTGTTGAACGTACTCTGAAGAGCGAGAGTCAACTCCAGAATGGTATTGCTCAGATCCTGCATATAATTGCCCGACGGAAACTGGTCCACGGCTTCCTTCTCTTTTTCCTCCGTTTCCGTGTCCGAAGAAGACGTTGCTGGCTTGTCTTCGTTGCCCCGCGTACGAGTATACTTGAACAAAGACAGCGCTCTATGATGAAAGCCAGGAGGCGAATCTGCATCTCCATCTGAAGCTACAGCTGCAGCCTGATCGGGATCACTAATGGCTTCCGTGCTTCTAGTACTCAAACTAGGTAGGCCAAACCCATGAAACTCCAGAGCCCAGTCTCCCAGTCGGTCACTCATCTCCATCACTTTTCGAATGATGGTGTCTCCCATGGACGAAATGAGAATAGTCATCATAGGCACAGCAGCCATGGACCAGACAATGAAGAAAGAACGGCCCACTGTAGCTGTAGGTGCTGGGTCTCCATATCCAATGGTGAGTAGACACAGACAGCAAAAGTAGATTCCGTCAAAGTATGTCCAGTCTTCTTCAACAAGGTAGAAACAGAGAGCTCCGAGGCAAAGAAAGGCGGCAAAAATGACAAACGAAAAGAAGAGATGCAGCCAGGTGCGGTAACTTTCGGCTTGTGAGTGGAATTCCCGCATTTTGTCAAAGCCTTCACGTTCATTGTACTTGTCACTGTCTTTGAGATTGAGCATTTCCTTTTTTCGGTTTCTTTCCGCGTAGTTCCAGGTCAAAGTCTCTGAAGAAGACGTCAGAATCATACTTCTGATGGATGAGATGATCAAACCCAGCATCAGAGTACCAATCAGTGCAAACGGGATCATCAGAGCTCTACTGACTACTCGCAACGGATGTATATCTCCTAAACCGATGGTCAGGAGAGAAACCTGGCACAAATACAGCGCGTCAGGGTAGCTGAGGTCCATCAAGTACTGAAACAGACCTGCTCCCGAGGCGATCCACACCACCAAGGCGATATTCTGCAACATGAGACTTCGTTGCGCTTTACTGAGGTTGAAAGTGGCTCCGTAGTAGCCTCTCAAGTGTCCGATTTCGTTGATCAGCAGCAGTAAAGAGGCTGCAAAGTAGCATGTGGCTGTCAATACAGCATGCCAGTAGGACGACGTCAACCCGAGTTCATCGTTGAGTAAAACGTACTTTGCAATCATAGTCAACACCATGAGAATCACTCCAGCGACAAAAAACCCTCCTATACTGAACATTTGCGAAAATGTGTAGTTGATTCGGCCCGCAAAGTTCATGAGCAGCGACAGATTGGATAAAACGCCCATTAGCAGACTGACAGCGTTCAGAGCGGTGATCCACGGTCTATCCTTGATGGTGTCGTATTTAGTGCCTCCATTGTCCTTTGGATAGCTGTGAGTGGGATAATACAGCCACGGTTCGGTAAGGGCGGCAATAGCACACATATTGGCGAGAGGACCAATAGCAGCAGCGATAAGAGGGAAACTCGAAGACACCATGTACCAGGTAGCAAAGCCAGAAGAGCCCACCGACAGGTCCAAATTCCGCAAGTATCGGTAGCCCTCCACATCCTTGGCGTTGGTCACCTGATGCAGCAGATCGAGCTGGTCCTGACGAGCCTTTTCGGGGTCGGCACCGAGCGCTGTTAGGCCCACTCGGTCGTCACGCCCTTTTTTGAAAGACCGCGCTTTTTTCGGCAGCTCCTGAACCATGGGGAGGTCGGGGGAGGTTTCGGAGTCACGTGAGAGTTCGTGTGGCCGTGGCGAGTCGAAAGCGCGTTTTTTCAGCGGGTTTGGAGCAGTATTGAGCGAGAAAAGTGGTGATGAGATCACTCGAAATAAATCTGCATGGAGGGTGTTAGCCTTGCAGAAGCTTATTTGGACGTGCGTTATAAAAACTGATGTGATGGAAAAGTTAGGGATGGGTTGGGGAGTGTAGATGTAAAGAGATTGTTATTGTGATTCGAATGCACTTTTCAGATTTCAATTCTGACCAATATTACGTCCCCTACAGCCATGTCCATTATCTCCCTCGTGTTTAACTATCACAACTTAAAGTGATATGCAGAATAAGGGTCCCCCTCAAGTAACGAGTTACTCTACAAGTAGAGACATACTGTATAGTACCTTCAACAAACAGTATCAGGATATCACTGATAGTCACTTCTCACTGGCATATACACAAGCATGCGTTTGTGCTTCTCCACATGACTGCAAACAAAGAAAACTCTGTTTAACAGAGCAAGTCACGAGGTTACAGGCAGTATCGTACTTGTACGTAAGTCAAGCAGTTACAGTAGCGCACACAACTGCTAGCGCTTGTCAGATGAGATCCCATCTTGGCGCCTTGGCACGCACTATCCATGTACCAAAAATAATATCCAATCGATGGAGAGGGCGGTGTATAAATTGCTTGCTCGGTTACACCAAGGTTGAGAGGTTGACGAGGGTTAAAACACGTGAAGCGAGGTTTATAGGAAATTAGAAAATTAGAAAATATAGCTTGCACTTAGTAAGCAAACAGATTTCAGGTTATGAGTATATTTGGTATCGAACGAAGGGGAATTGGGTGGATGTTACTCTCCTGGTGTTGGATTATCTGTATCTAAGCTGAGTGGATCACGGTAAGTCATATTGTGGGCTAACACGGTAGTTGACTACAAAAACCGAGGTAATTAGTATACTAAAACACCATAATGAAACATATAGTGACTAATTGATGGAGTATCATTCTCACAGAGACGAAGCTGATCTTCCGGGTGAGACTTATCCACGTCTGTAACGTTGGAGGTACCGTACATTGTTGAATGCTATGAAGCGTACTTGCCTGTACCAGTAGAGACACCCTATACTGTACTTGATTTTACGCATGGAAAGCAACATCTTTCCCGGGCTACTTGTAGTTCATAATTATATCAGTTATTTCACCTTGGTGGTGTCAACGAGTTCCAGACGTCAAGAGACAGATACGGCATTGTTAGGTTGTTTAAAAACGTGGTTATTGTTATCAATGGATCTGACTCTGACTGAGCTCACGTACATTAACAGATGATCAATTGGCAATATCATCTTAGACACCAATGTCGTACTCCACGGCGGTCTCACTTGGTTTATTCACCACGTGTCTATGGCATTCGACGATATCGACTTTGAGACAAAGTCTATCCACTTTTTTGGCCGAGAGGTGAAACCGTTAGCTGGTAGCTCTTTGTATGTAAGGGAGTGAAAAAATAGGGCTTGAAATTAAGCTGAAATTAGCCAGGCACGTGTCTATGGTTCATGCACCCGGGATGTGCTGATATGCGAGATTATGTGGTACAGACGGTGATGGAATGTGTGAGAGGGGCAAGTTTTGGAGAAAGAAAAAAACAAGTCATTTTCATGGTCGTCAATTATTTCCCTCTTCAATTATTCCCTACACATCACCTCCACCTTGTACTACACGTATACTTGTTGCGCCCCGCTACGCACTAAACATGCATTAGCTTTAATTGCTGTATGAGCCTGTCAAACACTCACATCCACACACTCACACACACACAAGGATACAGATACAGCAAGGCTAAGCCAGACCAAGAGGCCTTATAAATACACCAGCCGCAGCCACCACACTTAACTACACCAATCACACAATCACCAACTACACACACCACACAACACAACATCACCAGTTAGTTGCAATGCTCCTAAACATCCTCCTACTCACCTCTCTGGTGTCTGCGGACTTTGCGAGCGACCTGAAACTCGCGCAACAATGCAAATTCGACCTCACCGCCGAACCCATGCCCATCCACTCTCACAACGACTACACCAGAGCAACCCCGTTGTTTGAGGCACTTTCGTACGGCTGTCTGTCTGTGGAGGCCGACGTGTGGTGGGTCAACGAGGAGCTGGAGGTGGGCCACGTGCCCACCGATCTGGTCAAGGGCAAGACTCTGTCGTCGCTGTACATTGAGCCCCTGGTGGATCTGCTCAAGTGCCAAAACACAAAGGGCGACCAGCTCAACGGCATCTACTCGCAGAATGCCACCGAGCCGCTGCAGCTGCTGATCGACGTCAAGACCGACGGACCGTCCACGTGGCCTCATGTGATTGAGGCCCTGGAGCCTCTGCGAGAACGAGGCTGGCTCACGTTTCTGGCAAACGGAACAGTCCATGAGCGAGCCATCACCGTGGTGGGCACCGGAAACACGCCCCTGAACCAGATTGAGGGCGTGGACACCCGAGACTACTTTTTCGACGGACCTCTCAACAACGTCGCCAACCTGGACGCCACTGTGGCACCCCTGGCCTCCACAAACTTCTTTGAGGACATTGGCATCGTGTGGCAACCCTGGACGCCCTTTTTGGTGTCTACTCAGATCAAAAAGGTGCAGAAACAGGTGAATGATGCCCATGACAAGGGAATCAAGGCCCGGTACTGGAACACCCCCCAGTGGCCTTCTGGACTGAGAGACGGAGTCATGGCTACTCTGTGGGAACAGGGCCATGTTGATTACCTGAATGCCGACGATCTGGCTGCTGCCGTGGCTGTTATTAAGGGACAGGCTCCCAAGTTTATCTTTTACGGTCCTGGCTCGTTTGGGATCTGAAAGCGAAGCGAAGCCGAGCCACAGCGGGAGTTGTAACAGGCCTACGGGAAGCTGACAAGACATGTTCAGCCCTACACAAGTCCAAAAAACAGTTTGACGGACACTCTCTAGTTTAATTTTTATTCGATATACACAGTGTAACATACGTAAGCGATCACTCAATACCCCTCTTGACCACTGTAGGCTTCACCTCCTTTTTCACCCTCCACTTGATGACCCCCCACGTAACCCCCCACACCAGCACAAAGGTCACCCCAATCTCCTTCCAGCTCCATTGCTCAGCTTTCAAGTCTTTGTAGAGAATGAATAACCCGACAAATAGCAGCCCTAACCCTGAAGCAACCACCTTGTCGTGTTCAAATCCGTCTAGCACGTTGCACCGAGGCGTTTCGTATGCTGCTATTCGTTCTTCGAGGGTGGACATGACATCAATGACATGTTGAGATTAGGTCAACGGAAAACGTTATTCCTAACTACAGTACCCTACTTGGGCTGCTTATGTAATGTTTTTGGCCACTACAGTTCTGCTTACGTAATCATAGTTTGGCAGTTCTTGAACTAGTAGACGTTTGTAAAGGACAATAACCTGCTTATGTTCCGTCTCTGACAGTCGGCTTAGGTTTGGTCTTAGGCTGATTTTCGAACACGATCAAAACACGTCCGATTTTAATTCTGAAAAGTGCATTGTAATCTCCTGGCCTAGGGCTTCAAAATGAGCCACTTTGGGGTTCTCCACGAGTTCTGCTCGCCGAGTAAAATCCCCACAAAGTGCCATAAATCGGGACGACATAAAAGGGTATGCAAGATAATCAGATAATAGGAAACCGTTGTTTCAGCTATACAGACGTTTGTTAAATGGCTTCAGATAAGCCATATCTAAGGTGTTCTCTTATCTAGGAGCTTGTGTATTAAGGACAACCACCAAAGAGAAGACCCAACACAGATCACACCCTAGAGCAATAAAGATCTAAATTGGTGCTTTACTAATGGCATTACTCTGTTGTTGTAGCTGGTAATGGGTACAGTATAGCTGAAGCTGTACCTCAATTAATGTAGTAGACTGGTAAGTATATCATAGGAGTTTCATCCAACCATTACTGTAGAGAAACAACTGCTATCTACAAAGAGGCCCTGTGGTGTTCTTGATACGGATCGTGACTGCTGATACACATGAGTAAAGTGAGCACAGTCTCTTCTACAGCTCTCAACAATACATTCTAATACTATAAGAATGAGGACCCATTTCAGGCAGCCCAAGCACAGTCCCCTTCTAGAACCACAACTGTCAGCTTCTACTACTCTACTCCATCAAAAGAAAATGTATTCACCTTTCCGGCGTCTATAAATATGGTCATCTCTGTACGTCCCTGACACTCTAAAGATTGGAGAGTGCCCTGAACATTAAGGTGGTTGGGAATTCAAATAAGGTGGTCAAAATAAGGCCAGTTGGGACATTCAATAAGGATAAGATGTAGGTCGGACATACGAGAACGAAGTCCTTCTCTAGTCTGGTCGGACACACTCGAACTTCGTTCTCGTATGTCCTCCTTGAGTAGTGGTGTTTGGTCGGACACACTCGAACTTCGTTCTCGTATGTCCTCCTTGAGTAGTGGTGTTTGGTCGGACACACTCGAACTACGTTCTCGTATGTCCTCCACAAGTGGTAGTGTTTGGTCGGACACTTTCGAGCTTCGCTCTCAAATGTCCTCCTATCTCTTTGACGACGAAATCAACCGCCGAATATCCCACAAATAATCCCTATCAAACTTACTCCCCACCTCAAACCACCCCTGCGTCTTCCGTCCCCACCTCGCCTCCTCCACCTTCAAGTCCTCGACAAACTTCTCCGACAGCTTAAACTCATGTCCATCAGCCATGCCGGAGAACCCTCGACCCGCAAACCCGTATCCTAGCCCTAACCCACTCCCCGTTTCCTCCTCCAAATCATCCAAACCCTCAAGTTCATCAATATCCACCTCCATGCTCTTCCAACACAGCTTGACAGGGTCAAAGTACATGTTACCGACAACTTGAGCTCCTTTGGTCGATTTGAACGCTAAAAGGGCAGGTTTAGCCGACTCAAAACGCTTCAAATCGACATCGTTGCCTTCCCAAAGCATGGTATTGGGGTTGAAGGACATACCTGAAGTGGTAGACGGAGCATGGTTTCCCAAGGGCTTAATCAGGCCGCGTTTGGGCTTGTTTCGCGGGTCACGTGACCGAACAGTACCCATTTCACGTGCAAAGTCAGCTGCCTTGACTGTGTCACGTGCTTTTACCGTATCACGTGACTTGGCTTTCAGCATCGAGGCATACGTCGGGTTCCGCACCGTACTCTCCCTGTAAGCCTCCAACGGCTTCACCGAGTCACGTGTCACTGTACCTCCCTGAGTCACGTGATCTTTAGCAACCTTCAAATCCTCCATTTCGTCCAGTTCAAACCCATCAAACTGCATTCTACTCTTAGGTCTGCTTAGAGTCTTGACAGAATGGTACTTTTTGAGCTGGTCCAGAGAGTCCACCTTGACCGTATCCTGTTTCCTCCGGTCTCTAATGTTCACCATTGACTGGGCAGGTCTAATTGACCTGTTCATGCCTTGTTTAAGACTCGAATTGAGCTTTAGCGCCGGTTTTAGCGCCGGCAAAGAAGGCATATGGCTCAAACCGCGGTTCTGGAGGTTCTGAACACTGCTTCTTCTTCTGGGGGTTTTAGACAGTGTTCTTCCATTCGTGAGAATGTTCCTGTTGACTGTAGTCTTGACAGTGACAAAGGAGTCGTCATTGACCTCAATACCGTCGAAAAAGTCCTCCTGAGCAGGTTTCGAGCCCCAACGAGCGGCCTCCGCGTCTGCATCGGCTTGGGCGGTCATTTGGCGTTGCTGTAGAACCTTTGCCAAGTCAATTTGGCCCAAATTAGGCAGCTCAAAGCCCTCACTCATATCTCCCTCTGGAGCGTCAGTTTCCGAGTACTGAGAAGAAGCAGGCGAAAAAACAGACGAAGGGGAGTCCTTGGAAGGTGACTGGCGGGTTGGAGTCACTGGTTCAGGCATATCCAAGCCAGAAGGGTAGATGTTTTTGTTCTTCCTTACCGACAACGGTGTAAAGTCCTTAGGAAGGTCGAAGCCGTCCTCAAACGAGTCTTCCCACCTTTCCAAAGACGCTGAAGTGCCGAGTGGCTGCTTCTGTGACAGCTTCAAAGGCGTCTGTGTCGTGTTTTTGCTTAGTTTGATAGTAGGAAAATCGCCGTCTGCTTCAAAACCGCTCAAATCGTCATCGGAAAGCACCGTCTGGAGCGTATTGAACTCGGGCATGTCATCCAGGCTTCTAAACGTCTTCATGTTGGTCACCGGCCGCTTTATCGGCGATTTCGTCGTGGATGTCGCGTGTTTACCAAGCAGCTGTATCTGGCTGCCAAAGTCGTCGTTTTCAGACGAGGATATCGTAGAAGTCGACGCTCTGAGCACGAGATCCGCCTCGTCGTCAAAATCGTCGTCCCAGTTCTCCATCAGTGTGGTTTTGTGTGTTGTGTGGTGATGGGTATGTAGGTGGCTGGAATGAATAAGGGTCATGTGACCATGGTAGGATTAAGGTTGGGATGAATATAAGGTTTGTAAATAGATGAGTAAGAATTTGGATGGTGGGAGTAGAAACGGGTGTATGAACAGAAGTTGTTGTTGTTTGAAATAAAGGGTGAGTGTTTGGTATGAAAATGATGAGGGAGAGCAGGGGAGTATTTTGAGAGTATGGGGGAGAGGATTGGGTGAAAATTGGGGGAGATGTGGAGTTTTGTGTGAAGGGGTTGGCTGGGGGGTTAATAATTTTGAAGAGAAGCTTAAATGGGTGGTTATAATGGTTACTTGTGATATCTAAGGATTATGAAAAAATCTGAACCAGCTGGAGTGTGCTGTTTGGCAGGGGTTTAGTTGGCTTTTGTTGAGGAATGTTCACTGGAAGCTAGTATGGGATATAAATGAAGTCTGAGTGAGATGGGAGTTAATAAGTGGATATATTAGGGGGATGTGATATGAGTTGCGAAATAATATCGTCCCTATCCCATACAAATATATGGTGAATATTGTGATTTTAAGATGAATGCTTTTGTTAAGCTTTGTTGAGAATATGGAAAGATGCGAAACAGGAGTAATATTTGACCAATAGAGCTGAGAATTCTGCTAGATATACGCGGCATGGAAGCCTGAACCACCTGACTTGCTTCATCTCCAGGAAAAAGTGCTAACGTAGTTTTGAACAATCGTGAACTATACATTGCCTTGTAACAGTGAATAGCCCAACATAACAGCACTGTTTCGTACTGTACACAAAAACTAATTCCAGTAATCACGTGTATCTACCATTCAAAGCTTTAGTACGGCTGCTTAGACCCACTCAACACTTTCCGTTGCAACCTGAAAGCAGTCTAAGGTCAACATTCAGCAAACGATTCCAACCGTCTTAAAACTTTCCAAAATGCATTTCTAAGGAGACAGATCTCCTCTAAATCACTCGTAGATCACGCCAGTATTTTTGAACTAATTTTCTGCATTTTGTGCTCATTTCTTCCTCATTTATTCCACATCTCGCTCAAATCTCGGAACAACTTGTGCTGCCACAACACCATTACTTTATACTGCCCCTCAACTCCTCAAAACACAATCCAAATAAGCCATTCTCATCCAAATCCCTCCCCCAAAATAACCCCCATTTTATCCAGATTTTTCCCATTTTATTTCAATTTACCCCGAGTTTTTCCTACCCCACGTTACATCGTACGACCTTGCCACAAGGAGTCTAACCTTCAACATAACTACAACGCCATTATCTCACGCTACAGACCTCAAAAAACAATTCTGAATAAGCCATTTTGACTACAATCACGTGACCATCATTATAACGATTTTTACTTTATTTAATATATTTTCCAATCAATTATTTCATCGCTCTCCCAACTGACCAACCACAACCGGTGCATCTCTCTTACCCTCCTTTCTGCACGTCTCCACTTTTTTGACTCCCAACCTGACTCGTGCATGACTCCCCCCAATGACTCCCAATGACTCAATTGAGTCATCCTCCCCCAACCTCACGCCCAAATACCCTCCCACTCGTCTCCAAATGACTCAAAAACAAGACCGACTGTCCTCCCAACACCCCAGATGACTCACAAACCAGCCAACCAGCGCTTACGTCCCAACGCCGAGTTTTTCCCGTGCGGGGTCAACGAAAAAATGTATAAAAGGCTCTAGCTCCCCCAGTTTTCACCCCACCACCTTTGCTCAACATGCTCCGAACTCCCCTTCCCGCCAGGATCACAATCCGACTCTTTTCCCGCGGCCTGGCCTCCACTGCCGCCGTCCAGCCTCAACTTTCTGCCATCAGAACCAACTGGACCCGAGACGAGGTCAGAGACATTTACAACATGCCCTTGATGGATCTTGTGTACCAAGCTGCGACGATTCACCGTGCCAATCACAACCCTGCTGAAGTCCAACTCTGCACTCTGTACAACATCAAGTCTGGAGGATGCACTGAAGACTGCAAGTATTGCGCTCAATCTTCGCGATATACCACCGGAGTTGAAGCTGAGAAGGCCGTTAAACCCGCTGAAGTGATTGAAGCGGCCAAAGAGGCCAAAGCCAACGGTTCAACTCGGTTCTGTATGGGTGCTGCGTGGCGTGATATGAAGGGGCGAAAGAATGCGCTGAAAAACGTGAAAGAAATGATTGGAGCTGTTCATGAGCTTGGAATGGAGTCGTGTGTGACTCTTGGAATGGTTGATAAAGCTCAGGCTGAAGAGTTGAGACGTGCAGGTCTGACTGCATACAACCATAATATTGACACGTCAAGAGAACATTATCCCAATGTGATCACCACACGTACGTTTGATGAGCGTCTGCAGACCATTGAAAACGTGCGTGAAGCCGGTGTTTCCGTCTGTTCAGGCGGTATTCTGGGTCTTGGAGAAACCAAGGAAGATCACGTGGGCTTTCTCTGGGCACTAGCTACTATGCCTGCTCATCCTGAGTCTCTCCCTATCAACCGTCTTGTCCCCATTAAGGGTACTCCGTTGGGAGACGACCCTAAAATGCAGGACAAAGAAAAGATATTGACGTACGATACCGTGGTTCGAACCGTGGCCACCGCGAGAGTCGTTATGCCCGGCTCTAAAATTAGACTAGCTGCTGGCCGCTACACTATGAAGGAGCCCGAACAGGCAATGTGTTTCATGGCCGGCGCGAACGCCATTTTCACGGGAAAAAAGATGCTCACGACCATGTGCAACGGATGGGATGAAGATAAGGCCATGTTGGACAAGTGGGGACTCAAGCCCATGAAGAGTTTTGAGAGAGTTGATAAGCACTTGGGTGAGGAGGCAGCTGATGTCAAGGAGAAGAAACAGTGTGGGGGAGGATGTAATAGTGCGACGGAGGTGAGACTGTGAGCCAGCGAAGCGATTGGCGAACTGTAGATGCGCGAGAAGTAGATATTAGATAATAAAAAGAGTTTTTAAGTGTTTTTGGTAAAACGGAGTTTGTGGATGATCCAGCCAGGTGAGAGAGATGTAGATTGTATAGGAATGATCCCTGAATCGAGACGGTTCGAATGGTGAAGTCTGCAGGTCTGTAGGATGAGTATTGGTGGAGCTAAGGGAGATGTTGTGAAGTAGGGTTTGGGGGATAATGGGTGGGGGAATTTGTTGTGGCTGGTTTTCATGAGAGTTATTAGTATAGAAATGATGCTTGAAATGAGAGGATTGTAGTGACGAAGTCTGGGGGGTTGTGGGGTGTGTTTTGAGGGAGTTGGGGTGGAGGGGGGTGGAGGGGGGTGAGTGGAGGTGGGTGGTTTGGGTGGTCCTGGAGTATGATGAGGGTGTGTGAGGGAGAGTTGGGCGGTATGTGAATGATGCTGGGAATGAGGCGGCTCTAATGAGATAGTTCACATATATGTGGGATAAGTATTGCAAAGACAGTTGGCGAGAACCTGGGGGTGAATGAGTAGGGAAAGTTAAAATGTGATTTAGAGGCGATTTACGGAAGTAGAAGAGAATTGGATAATTCCAGGATGATCTACAGGAACGGCTGATTCAAATGCAACAGTCCCTGAATCTGTAGTATTAATATTGGCGGAGTTTGGGATTATGGCCAGGGTGTTTAGAGTAAGGTCAGCTAAGAACAGTCAAATAAAAGAGTATGGATGTTGAAGAGAGCTGTAAACTACAGTACAATCCAAAGAGTCCCCACTCATTAGAATAATAACAAACAATAGCTGAAGAAAACTAACACCACACCCTTCCCCTATTCTATTCTAGAACTTGAGTACCAGTATAGGACTTTCAGTTACCTCGTTTGTCAGTATAGTCTGACTATATCACAGGGATTTAATCTGTAACGAATAGTAGGCTACTGTCCTTAGTGCCTTGTTTAAGGACTTTGATATGAAGGTCAGCAGAACCCCTGAGTGCTTTAAGTACATACTCTCAAGACAGCCATCAGATCATCATTGCAAACACAATTGGTAGTTACAGCTGTACATATGCAGTTAACAGCTTTGTAAATATCAACTTCAATTGAACTATTCTATCTTAGAAGGCTACCCTAAACAGCCCCCAAATCCCAATTGCGTAATAGCAGACCCACAGAAATTCCAAAAGCACCATTCTCATCCCCTTGATCCCCCGATCAAAACGCACTTTTCAGAATTTCATTTAGTCCCTTTTCAACGTATGTCTCAGGTCAGTCTCACAGCACACAAACGGCACTTGCACACGTGCCACCCAAAATCTAACACCATAGATCGAACCACAGCCTCTCAATTACCCTACTATCAAAAATAAAGCCCTCCAGCGCTCATATTTCCCCTTCCTTTCCAACCTCTTTTCATTACTTAGACTTTCTCAACAAAGCTTAACAAACGTGTCTAGGAAGACAACACAGGACCCCATTTATCTCGAAATATTACTACTGCACCTAGCTGATATTATCACATTTTCAGAATCATCGACCCCAATTACCCATTATCTCAAAACCTCAAAGCCCTAACCCTAGATATCAAAAACTTGTCTACAACTTGCTTTTTTTAGCAACATTACACGGGTGCCTCACGTGTAGCGTGTTCTTCTACGTTCGATTCTGCAAAATGTTTTTTAAAAATTTGTAAAAAATCAGAAAAAATCAGGGAAAATCAGAATAATCATGTGACCCACACGTGTCCATAATACAAATTAAAAACAATCAAAATATCAGTTTTTGGTGGACTTATACTTCGTACAAGAAAATTAAGATTCACTCTCTCTAGATCCCAACAACCATAAAGAGAGAGCCTTACTACACTGCTCATCGATCGAACTTGTATTTCTTCTTGTTCGGGAGCAACCTTCAAGCTAACCCTAGAACAACCCTACAACTGACACAAAACCAAGATACCCCACGACATGATTCATGTAATGGGTACGTTGCCACCACAACCCCATGCATCATCCCTGCATCTCGTACAGATAGCAACTGTAGCCTGAAACTGTGGGGGGAGTATATAAGCGGTGGCATGACCAATGTGGTGGTCAAGACATTCCCTTTGTGACATTCGACTTACCCATTACATCACCTCTGTCGTGCCCACTACATCCACCAAGTCGTGCCCACTACACTACCTAAGTAACCCCCACGACATTACTTCGGTAACACCACACTCATGATGTACCTACTCACCCTCCTGAAGGCCCGAAAAGAGGCCAACAACACCAAGGCTTCGTTTGGAGGCTCTTACTACCCCAAGAACTCGCTGGAGTACACTTTTGCGGGCTCAAAGGTCGGTCCCCAGTAATTACATATTTAAATGCATTTATTTATATTTTCCGAAAATAAAATTTAATTAAAACAAATCCGGTATAAACCAGAACATCTCAGATTGCTCCAAAACTGCCCCTGAGTCATTCGGCAGCCGGAGGGAACGTCCCACCAACGGTAACTGTGTCAAATGTGAGTTTCAGGTTTTTCCGGATTTTTCAAGAATTCAAAATTATTCAATTATTCAAAAACTATTCAGAAAAAATCCCAGAAAATCAGGAAAAATCGGGAAAAATCAAATTAATTCAGAACACGTCAAAATAAACCATTCTATACGTATATACACCTCACAAACACATTTTTTCTGTATCTCTCCTAAAACCCTCATTTCATTTCCATTTAACCCAATCTCAGATCTGCACTTCGGCAGCTTCGGCATGCTCGGGAGCTTGTATTTGCGAGCAAAACGGGCTCAAAACGAAGGTCAAATCATGACATAAAAGAAGATACACTTGAGCTATATGTCGTAGTTTAAATGAACCTAAAGCCCAACAACTACGCCAATATTACTCAGATCTAAATTTTGACACCACAGATCGACCCGCCTCACTCTTGGCATTCCAACAAGACCAAACACAGCCCGGATTGAAGAATTTTTCCGCCCATAAACCTGGCTCTTATGATATCTCCCTGATATTGGGCTAGAGTGCGGTGGAAGAAAGGTAAAACGGATTAAGGTTTGAAGAATATGGACGTGTTTTGGCACTCTCAGAATGGTGGTTGGAGTGAGGAAAGTAGGATACTAAAATTGTATCTGATAGTAGATCTGTCAAATCGCACAATTTTCAAAATCTCAACTCTCTAGGATGAGTTTTGAGCGTGTTAGGACAGATACAAGTTTTGTTAAGCTTTTCCAACTACTCTTCTAACTAGAGCTAAGTAAAATACAGAAAATGAGGTTATGACTAACTAAACCGATAGTTTTCAGTGTCACGTGATACTACCAGTCAAAATATGTCCAAATCCAAATCCCTAACTCTGTAGTATTAGTTTTGAGAGACCTAGGACAGACTTACTTGACTAAAACATACAAGAGGTTATGAGTAACTAATCCAGAATATTATTTCATCACGTGATTCACCACACCCCCAAAAGCCTACAACTCAAACCCCAACATCATTTTTGGCCCATTTTCAATTTTGTTAACACCCTAACCATCTACTTGATCAAAACTTGAAACCCCTTTTTTGTTAAGCAAAAGTCATCATACAAGAATAATTTTTTAATCCCCATACTCCTCATCTTCTCGTTAATCTCTCAATGTAATAATTTATATAAAAAACCCGTTTAGGCGATCCAGAACCAGACCTTTTCCAGCCAGTTTCTAGGCAGTCTTTCGGGGGTCAGCAGCTCAGTCTTTTCACACTCTGCCAGGCCCGAAATCATATCAATGTTCTCCACAGCTCTCCACCAGGGCGCTCTGAGTCCCGGACGCTTGTATCCAAACCGGTGTCCTAGGTAGAGTACCAAGAAAAGCGGGATTGTGATATAGGCAGCTACAAAGTCCGCTGCAGTGAATGAACCTCCAACGAAAACGGTGAATCCGTTGGTCAATGTCAACAACGAAATAAATCCCAGCACCGCATAGGTCGTATAAGGCTGCCAAGGGGTTTTAAACGGCAGTTGGATGTCGTTTAGAGCCACAGCCTTTCTGAATCTCAACATGGCTACAAGCACGCAAATCCAAGCAATGAAGCCAGAGATGGTAGACAAGTTAGCCAGCCAATTGAAAGCGTTAGCTGAAGAAGCAGACACGTTTAGGAACGCTAGACACCCAACAGCAGCAGTGATGGCCACACAGTAGTACGGAACTCCGTTTTTCGAGCACTTTGTAAAGATGGCAGGGGCTTCTCCTTGGCATGCCAAAGAGTACAGCGTTCTAGAGCCTGCAAAGAGAAAGGAGTTACCTGAAGACCAAGCCGAGGTCAGAATCACTCCGTTGATGATATGGTTGAGTACTGGAATGCCTGCATTTTGAATACCAATGACAAAAGGAGAAGCTGAAGCGTCTTCGTTTTTGCGGTTAAGGAGTAAGGGGTCCGCAGAAGAAACAATAGTACCAATGACTAGAGATCCACAAATGTAGAAAAAGATAAGTCTGTAGGCAAACCGACGTGTGGCTTTCGGGATATTTCGTCTAGGAGCTTCAGTCTCTCCTGCAGAAATAGTTACCAGCTCTGGACTGAGAATGAACGAAAAACCGGATCGGATAATAGCGCTCCAGAATCCACAGAACCGGCCAGCTGCTCCGTCAACAATATACGGCAAAAACGCCTTTCCGTCCTTCCAGTACCGAAATCCAAGTCGGTCATGGTTAGGTCCACCTCCAAAGAAGATAACAATGCCGACAATGATGAGACCCAGGATTCCAATGATCTTAATAGAAGCGAACCAAAACTCGGTTTCTCCAAAAATAGAAACTGCAATGATATTCAGCAGTACGCACGAGACCAGGACGATCGTAATCCACACTGCTGAATGCACTGCTGACGTCCAGTACTCGAAAATAATCGCTGCTGCAGTCACCTCGGCAGCTACAAGAATAGCATACGCGTACCAGTAGTTCCAGCCACATGCAAATGCAAGAGAGTCATCAACAAACCGATTCACATACATGGGGGGAGAAGCTCCATCAATAGGAAGGTAGGTGGTCATTTCTCCAAGGGCGTTCATAACTGTCCAAATGACAAAACTCATGACAATGTAAGCACACAGCATGGATCCCGGACCCGAAGTTGAGAGGATGGTGCCTGATCCAATGAAGAGACCCGTACCAATACATCCACCAAGAGCAATTAGTTGCACGTGACGTGATTTGAGAGCTCGTTTGGTTGTATGTTTGACCGACCCTGTTTCCAGGTCGGAGGGCGAAGGGGAGGGTTCCACAGAGACTTGGAAGGATTTTTCCATGGCTGAGCGGAGCTGTGCGAGTCTGTGGGTGCTTTTTGTTTCTCTCTAGGACGCTCGTACGGCTATATAAGTACGGATAAAGTTGGAGTAGTGCGCAAGAAAGTTTGTGGAAAATGATGGGGTGCAGATTTGGGGATTTTCTTTTTACCAGATTGTGGAGAAGCCCAAGGCGGAGCGATTGGGCCAGGTTTCAGACCGATCTGAGCACTATTACGGGAGCTAGGACCGTTTTAAGGTGGCAGGTTTATGCTCACTCCACGGCATAACCTAGGCTGCTACAAGTTTGGTGACATAAATTTCACGTCACTCTTGTGCGTATGACGTTGAATCAATCTCTTCTGACACCGCTATCTTGACACTTTTCTTATTATGTCCTATGTAACCCTGACTCGGACTCTTGGCATGCACCGCTGAAACTAGTGTGATAGATAGAAGATAGGTGAAGGGACAAACGAATGACAGAAACGAAACGGTTCGTGACACAAAACCACTACAAGTAGCTCCACAAACACACACTAGAAATCGACTCAGTGATTCTTATCGTACGGCTCTTATGCATGATTCAGCCGTGCCTCTTTGGAGTATCTAAGCGAGATGAACAGTACGAAAATCGTCAGTTTATCCGTTTACCCCTCATTCCTTGTCCAAAGAGACCCACATTTTCCCCTTTTTTCGTCGGTTTTTTTTTTCCGATTTTTTTCAACGCGCTTAGCCGCTATCACGTCGCCAGTCCCTGCCACAGTGAGTAGATGCAAAACTTTACCAAAACTTTATTTTATCATTCTCGATTTAAAGTTTCTTACTAATAGTCTGTTCGATTCTCTCCAACCCCTCCCCCAAAACCCGTCCAAATCCAGCCAGCACCTTCTCATCTTGTAAAGCCGTCTCTCCTGAGTCTAACGCATGTCTCAGAAATATTCTACCCCGCCTCCTCGCGAAACTAGGTTCCTTTCTTTGCAGTGCAGTGACGTAAGACAGGAGAGAGTGTGGGGATACGGCCAGGAGTTTCTGTTTTGAGAAGGCTGAAGATGCAGACCATTTTATTGAATCAAATAAATTCGTGGAAAATCGGAGAAATTCAGGACGCGTTCAACCCGTCGCTAGCGTATTTACCCCATTTTTCGCTGATTTATCCACCGTTATAGCGCTAATCTATACTGGCCGTTATCAACATTGCTTTTGGCCTATCTTTGTCTTGTTCATCAAACGGCTGTACTTAGCGATGACTCGTAGATAGCCACTGTATACACTATGTACGTCACAATGGTAGGGTTGCAGCAGCCATCTGTCACCGGTCAAAAGCCGAGACATATAATATTATGAGTCGCAAGGAGTCATAATATCGCAAAATCGAGCCATAAAAAAAGTACAAAGATTATGCCTTTGGTGAAGTAAATGTCCAACTGAAGGCTAAGTAAGAGGGAAAGCTTAACAAAATAACCACCAAAAATATCAAATGATGTCATGTGACACAAGACCTAGTTCATTGGAACTGCCTCTTTCTCCCGATTCCAACCATATAATAATCTCACTTTATGTACACACAAAATCCTTCCCTAGACGTCCCATAAGATTACCTCCAAACACACTTCATATGCACACTTCAAGTTATCCCACAGTCACGTGACCTATACCATTCTACTCGCACGGTTCCATATATTACGAATCCACCCCGACCCACACGAAATATCCCACAAAACATCCCCCACTAACACCCCAACTACGTCCCAATTACTTTATTCACCTTCCACTTTTCTCCACTATACTCCCAACTATCGCCAACTACTATACAAAACTTTAACACATTTAAGGTTCCGTTTACCTCATCATTTAGTCCCGCGTATTCTCCTCCAAAAATTTACCAAAAGCTCCAAAATTTAAACCCCAAGTAGCCCTAGCTCTCTACACCTCATATTTCAACACCCAAGGTCACACCACCAAAACTCCACCTCCACCATCCCTCCAAAGTCTCGCCCCACTTTTGCCAAAACCTTAATCCACTCCCAACATGTAACATCGTCATCTTCATACATCTCCACCACACACCCTACAACTATGTCAGATCTCAAACAACTGACTGACCAAGATGCTGCAGACCTGCTGCAGACGCTAGGTCAGCTGAGAATCAAAAAAAGTGCCTCAAAACCGCCAATTGCAGCCGCTACACTGCAATCCCTACCGCTCGAACTGCTGGCTGAAATCGTCCAGTATCTCGACCTGAAATCCGTCAAAGAATTATTGCTCTCAAAGTGTGTGCCTCAGGTGACCCAAATCGACCCCGCACTGACCGAATTAACCGCCAAGGTTCTCATCCCGGAGAACATTGTGCCTGTGGTGACCAAGGGGAAACATGATTGGCAGAAGACTCTGGACAAGTTTCTGGGGCCAATCGAGTTCTCCAGATCACGTGATCTCGGTCACGTGATCGTCCAGCCCGACTTTTCTCCTCCCCTCAACCCCAAATCCGGAACTTGGATGAAAAGCAAGGCGTTTATTGATGGACAGCGTTTGCAGTGTGAGCCGTCTAAATATGGGTACGTGGTGGATTTCGAACGGGGGACGTTTGGGTGTGTGAGTAACGGGTTAAGCTTTGACACGCTTCCCGGTACACTACTGGATACAGTGCAGTATTTTGACCAGTCCCAACAAGCCGTCTGTCTAACCTTATTTGAAGGCAAGTATTTAGTTCACCGAGTGAGACGAGACGGTGTAACTACGCTCACGTTTGATGGAAAGACGTCACGTGACGGAGAAGCGAAACTCCCCCGCTATGTCAACAACATTGGCGAAATCCTACTCCATTACGACCACAACAACGACGAGGGAGACGGATGGCCGGACTGTATGGGCGATCAGTACGTGATTGACTGGGATAACGGCAAGTTTGTACTGGTGAAACGTAACGTGACCATGTGGGGAGGTTCAATGTTACCCTCAATGTGTCCTAACGGTCTGTTTATCACGCATAATCGCCCCATGCACTGGTCAGCTTCTAATCCTGTTACTGGCCAAATGTACCATGATGGAGAAGACATGGTGGAGGTACATGGATATGCTGATGCCAGGTTTTGTGTCTATGATGTGAGAAACGTGTGGCACGTGATTGATGCGGTAGATATGACTATTCGGCCGTTGGATACTTGGTGGGATTATAGTACGCTGAGTGAGAGAGGAGTGCAGTATTTTGAGGAGGATAAACGGTTTGAAATTTGTCAGATTCCGTTCCATGAGACCAATACCGAGGACTGGGAGAAGTTGATAGAGGGGATGAAACCGGGGGATGTCAAGAAGCTGGAAAAGCCGGTGTAAGTTTTTTTGAACGATTTTTAATAGTGAATAAGAGCGGTGTTTAGAAGGTGTGTATGCTGTTTGTATATTTGTAGAGTGCCTGGTTTACTGCAGAGAGAGGGTTTATGGGTAGATATTGTTTCGGTCCTGGACGCTTGAATATTAGTGTTAGGGAGACGAGGAGTTGATTTTTGGAATCAGGAGGGCTGTGGAATCACGTGGTATGAATGTGGTAGCGGTATGTTGAGCGTGGCTGTGTGGAGATGGATGTTTCTGGATAGATGTTTACTTAAGCTTACGTAAGTAGACGCTAAGTATGGTCAATTAATGAAATGCAATGCATGAGCTTTTGGAAGTGAATTTTACGAGGCTCGATCTGCATATTTCTGTGTTTTTAAATGTGTTTTATTTTAATTAGAGCTGTAGGCTTACCCCTGGTATGCACTTCTACAGGAGTCAATATAAGTCGGGTAATATTAATGCTACGGACAAATGGAGTTGATATCTGGAATCCCCAGTCCTCAATTAGTCACACAAAAATAATCTCCTTGTAAAATACTACCCATTTCGTCCCACAGATGACCCCTCCTAAATACCCTTTTACTTAAGCCCTCTCAACTAACCCAACTAAAGTGAAGTAAAAATTCAAAAACCAAAAAAAGTCGTCAGATATATTTTTCGCCGCTATTACATGCCTCTTCTCACTCTCTTTGTCCCGATTTGTGCTCTCAAACGCCGAACGGAGTGAAACATGATTCATGCACATTGGAAAGGCACCTCAGATGACATCATGACCCCGCATGACGTTTACTTTAAAAAAGGGAGAAATATAGATGCGAAACGAAACGCCAAAGCAAGCGTCCAACCGTAACGTGACCACCACCAGTCGAACCGCCTCGTTCCCCTGATTCCAACGCTACCCTCAGAATTCCTATCAGACCAATATTCCCCATTTTACCCTTTTGTACCCCACAAAATACCCCAGTGTATTGCCCCAGTGTCGCCCCACACTCCCCTTATCTCCTTTCTCCTCTATCTTCTTCCATCTCGCTCTCAACTGCTTTTCCAACTCCGCCAACTCCTGCCTCTAAAACTTACCCGGGGCTGTCGTATCGCAAATAATTATTTTTTTTAAACGTGAGACACACGACGTTTCTCCACAAACCCTTGCCGGCGCTAGTGTACAGCCGTTACATTTGCGATATGCAAAAAATGTATTGTGGGCTGATTCTTTGTGTGGGGTATATGGGTTGATTGATAACAGCTGATTATGACAGATGGATGTATACTCGTATCTTGGGTGAGTGTCTATTTAGAGCATGTAGTTGTAAAATAACAACTGGGCAACTAGGATAAGCTAGCTACAAGTAGCTACTTGTAGATAATACAATGGGCTCTATAGAAGACGTTACTGATCTATAGATGTGTGATATAGATAAGGACAAAGGATGTCAATCAATTGATAAGAGTTGTTGCATAGCTTTATATGTCTTAGCATTTTTTACATGAATTTATGAGAAGGGGCCATTTAGAGCTTGAGTTGCAGTGTTGTGAGATTAGATAATGAGGCAGCCATATAGAAAGGTGCAGTTATTGATGTGTAGATAACGATAAAGGATGTTGGTCAATTGATAAGAATTGGTTGTAAGTATCGAGAGAGGTGTGTGGTTGTGGTTTGCTTGATTACAGGCGAGCTGTATGGAATGTGTCTATGGAGAACCGTTATTGATTTATAGATGGTTGAATTGATAAGGTATTATGATGGCTTTACATAATTGTAGAGCTGGTTGTACAAGATGAGCAGAGTGTACGCATCTAGTTGTGTGCCCTTTAGAGCTTCAGTTACTGTGTGCAAGCTTGGGTATAGCAATAAGTAGAAAGTAGGCATGATTGGAGCTTGTTAATAACTAAGACGGATATATTTATTCTGCTGGGTATAAGAAGCCATGGTGTTCTTATTGGCTTCACAGGATAAGGTCAACTCCAAACAGCTTTGAGAGAAGGTAAAGAGCACATGGACTGTTACAATACAAGTACAAGTACCCTACAAGTATAACTGTATACTGTATAGTGAGTGCACTTTGACGGTATAAGCCAAGTTATCCCTTTCTAGCTTACGGTGATTAGACTCTCTCAGATCAAGAGTACGATACTTGTACAAGTATGGACTCCAATGACAGTCAGCACTGAGATATTTGCGAGCTTCCAGAGGCAAAAGAAGTTATTAAGTGAATATTTCCAATCATTATAAACATATTTTCTTCGTTTATTTACTCATTTTATGATTTTTTGTTCTTCCCAGCAGACGATTACTCATCCAACATAGTGTTGATATCTCAAGACATTACAATTATACGAGAGCTAATTTAATGGAACAATAAGATTTTCCGTGCCATTATCATTCCAACCAACTACTTCCCACTCCTCCACCATCAATACTACCCCAACTATGCTCCAAACCCTGTCCCACCACAATCCATCCTACCCCCCTCAATTCTCCGTCAAATAACATTCAGCTTGGCCACATAACTCCCACTGCCTCGCTTCACACAGCCAAATCATTTTCTACTTCGCAACCCCTTCCCAACTCCCAACATGTTACACAGCCACACTTCTCAGCCCTGCTCATCCAAGGCGCAGTTCCAATAGCTGAGCCCCAATTAATACATCCATAGATATCACTGTTTCCAATCATTCCAAAACATCAACATTCATCTCTCTACCATGTCTATAACACATTCTACATGCATTTCCCCGTAACACCATCTTACATAATCACTCTATAAAACTACACCCGCCGGAGATATCGCTTCATAACCAATTCCAATCGTTTTCTCCATCTATCAATCTCCATCTATCACTTTAGCTAAGCCCCAACTACCACACAGCTCATAAGTACACCGCCCCTTTAACAGCTCAACTCTCCCATTTTCACGCGAGTTTTCCAACAAAATAACATTTCACTACTACCATTCGATTGCTATAGATTCACTGATTCTGAATATCAACTCCATATTCCCATATTTCTAATATCCACCCCTCCAGACCTCATTAACCGAAAATACACCAAACCCCCCACATCTCCCATAATACCCATCCTACAGCAAAACCAATCACACACTTAAACCCCTCTCCCTCGCCTCTTTCTTTTGACACCAAACATGCCCCCGCAACACCCACCCCCACTTAAACCCCAAAACTCTCGCATGTCTCGCCGCAGCACACGCCATAATAAGGTTTACGCGGACATTTCGGACTTGCCTTCACATGTCATTATCTCGCTGACTAAGCGTCTCACGTGAAAACCAACTGGATATTCTTGATCACGTGATCAGTATCTACCCTCACACACCAAAATCTCGCTTTTCGCTCATATAAACTTTTGCATCCTGCATAAACACACATGCATACTACACAATCACACATCACCAACTCATCTTCTTATACACACACACACAGCTCATGTTCAACTTGCCGTGGCAGAAATCCCGCGGCTCGAAAAGTGCAGCCAGCACTCTGTTGAGCGAACTGCATGTTTCCAGCACGCCTCCTGCAGCTTCTACGGCCAAAAAACGTCCTAATTCAGCACGATCTATCACCACCACCTGTTCGTCGTGTGGTAGCAGTATCAATTTGCCACCGCATTTGAGGTCGTTCCTTTGTTCGACATGTGACACGATCAAAGACCTGAAATCGACAAGCGTGAGGGGTGGGGAGCTACAACCATTGAGTTGTGGTTTACTTGAGCAGTGGGTTGAAGAGCCGCAGACGCTCTGTAAGAACCTCTTTGACAGCTTCTCGTCTCCTACCTGTCTCAATGCGTCCTTCCACGTGTCCAACATCAAGTTGCATTCGATCAGCACGTCTCATGGCTTGGATATGGACGAGATTGATGTGTTTTTCCAGCAAGTGTGGAGTTTGGGCCCTGAGCCGCAATTGGCGGTGTTGCGAGGTGCGTTGAAGCTGCTGAGAAGACCACGCATGCTGCTGGACAAGCCGGAGAAGCTCAGGTTTCTGATAGTGTTGATGGCTCTTCCGACACTTCAGAATGTGAGCTTACTTAATCGAGGGCTAGGGGAGCAGATGAAGGAGGCACGTGATAGAAAAGAGTCACGTGAGGGGAGAGATAGGCCCTCCAACAGGGACAGGAGACCCTCAGGAGACGTTCCCCGGGGGTCAGGGATCAAGGGCCCTGAAAGTGGGGGTCAAAGTGGGGGTCTCAGGGACCTACCACAGGGTAAGGGTGGTGGTAAGGACCTACCACAAGGTAAGGGCGAGGACGGGTCTATCGACCCTAGCCCTCGCCCTCCGCTGAGAAAACCCGAGGGCAGTTTCGGGGTGGAGAAGAGCAGGAGGATGAGTGCCGGGAATGCTATTCCTGGGGCAAGTGCTAAGTCACGTGACCCAGTGTCACGTGAGGGGAGTGGAGGGTC
Organism: Yarrowia bubula; assembly: GCA_900519075.1. Taxonomy (NCBI): domain Eukaryota; kingdom Fungi; phylum Ascomycota; class Dipodascomycetes; order Dipodascales; genus Yarrowia; species Yarrowia bubula. The sequence continues at coordinate 132,873 of ULGX01000010.1, read as the reverse complement.
ACGTGATGGTGCCAGTCCTGGTAGCGGGTCACGTGAACGAGCCAGTCCTGGTGCTGGTGGGGGTCCTAGTGGCCCTGGGGGGAGCGTCAGGTCACGTGACAGTGACTCTGGGTCGCGTGGATCAGGGTCACGTGACAGGGAAAGGAGGGAGTCACGAAGTGCACGTGACTCTGTTCCTGGAGAGAGGCGGGAGGGGAGTGAGAGGCGGACTTCGGGATCTGAGAGAAGATCCTCTGAGTCTTCAGCCCAGAGACCGCCTAACAGTGGTCCTGGGCCTGAAAGACGGTCTTCGGAGTCCTCTAACCGACTTGAGGGTCGGAAGGAGACTGACTTACGTCAGCCTCCCCCTCCTCAGGCGCTCACCGGCTCTTCAAACCGTCTAGCCTCCATCCCCTACCTCTCCTACTCCATTCTCTCCCACCTGATTGGCTACCAAGCACACACCGGCGCTGCCCTCAACAAAAACATTGTCAACTGGTATCTGCGTTTTTCCAGCGACCGGTTTGCTCTTGTGGTGGATATGGTCAACTCGTTCATTTCGAGTCGACTAACATGGATGTACCGTCACGTGAGTGACGAGGAGGAGGAGAGTGGAAGTGGAAGTGGAAGTGGGGGGTTGAGTGGGGGTCTTGCTGGGGGCCGTATCTGGTCACGTGACAGAGGCCCTGCTGCTACTCCTGGTCCTGCTCCTAAGCCGGCATTAGGGAGGTCAGCTAGCAAAAGAAAGACCTCTCGGAAAATCCGAATCTACGACTACTGCAACGACTGGCAGATCACGGCTGCTGCCCGGTTCATGTCTGTGTTGTTCAATGTGAACTTTGTGGCGGCCCACCTGCCCACATCCCAGTTCTACAACACCATGGTGGACTTTGTGGACGTGTGCGGGGACTTTGGAGCTTGGCAGTCACGTGACGGTGCGACTGTCAGCGCGGACATGCTAAACACGTCGTTGTTCACTGATGACTCAGCCAAATTCACGTTCTGCGCGTTCCCTTGTCTCCTGAGTCTTGGCGCCAAGACTTCTGTACTTGAATACGACGCCAAGAAGCAGATGGAGTTTAAAGCACGGGAGGCGTTCTTTGACTCGCTTAGTCAGCGGCAGCATATCGAGCCGTACCTCAAGATCAAGGTGAATCGCGAGTCGTTACTTGCTGACTCATTATCAGAAATCGAGCGAAACAATGGAAATTACAAAAAATCGCTTCGTGTGGAGTTCATTGGAGAGCCTGGTATTGATGTGGGAGGAATCCGAAAAGAGTGGTTTCTACTCCTGAAAACTGCCCTTTTCACACCGTCCAGAAACCTGTTTGTTGAGGACGAAGACTCGCATTACTGCTGGTTCAACCCGGGCTGTATAGCTAGTGCCAGTGATTTGCGAGAGTACAGGCTAGCTGGTATTATTACCGGCCTTGCGCTGTACAACTCCAGCATGCTGGACCTTCCACTGCCTCCAGTGGTGTTCAAGAAGCTGCTGGGGTGTCCTGTGGGGTTGGAGGACTTCACAGTGGTGAATCCGGGGGTGGGAAAGTCGCTGAGTCAGCTGTTGATGTTCAGCGAAAGCGAGGTGGAGTCGCTGAACCTCTCTTACAACGTGATGGTGGAGTCTGAGGGGATGAAAGAGTCACGAGACCTCATTTCCAACGGCAGTCACGTGAGTGTCACCACTCGCAACAGACGTGACTACGTTTCCAGACTCGTCAAGTTTTACCTGGAAACGTCCATCGCTACCACCTTTGCCGAGTACAAAAAAGGCTTCCATTCGGTGGTTGGAGGCAACGCTCTTTCGTTATTTCGACCGGAAGAGCTGGAGGCGTTGGTCAAGGGTAGTTCGGAGCCCTTGGATATCGGTACGTTGAAAACGGTGACCAGATATCAGAATTTCAGCTCTCAAGACCCCGAATCTGAGCTCGTTGTGAGGTGGTTTTGGAAGTGGGCTGAAGGGCTGGAGGTGGAGAAGCAGAAGAAGTTGCTGAGGTTTATCACTGGAAGTGACCGGATTCCAGCTACGGGAATCTCGAACATGAATTTCAAGATTACGTTTTCGGGTCCGGATTGTGACAGGTTTCCGGTGTCACATACGTGCTTCAATGAGCTGTGTGTGTATGGGTATTCGAGTCGACAGAAGTTTGTGGATAAGATGGTGATGGCGATGGATGAGAGTGAGGGTTTCGGAATTAGGTAAACCGATAAGAGCTAAGCCGACGAAGTCGAGCGTGCGAGTATCGGTTTACCTAATGACGATACGAGCTGTGCAAACGTATGAACTGTGACATAGTCACAGTGAATGGAGTGAGTACAGTGAGTCTGACCTTCCTGACCTTTTTCAGTCACTTTTGTCGTTCCGTTACTTGTTCATTGACTTTTGCTGTTATTGGGTCTCATGTTATTCAGTTCAGTTTGTTGGTTGAGTCATTTGTGGAGTGTCCACTCTCTGACGAGAGTGAACGGAGGGGTGTGTCATAGATATAGAAGGCTCTAGCATATAGATAAAGAGCGTGTATGTGATGAATTTAGTCACAGTGTAGCTACTGTACTTGTAGGTAGTAAATGTGAGTTACAAGTACTTGTATATAGAACACAGAAGATGTACTTATATATATTAAAGGAAGCCCTTTTGAGCATGGATATCGTTGGACAAGATCAATTGAGGCAAAAAACAATTTCATGAACTCCAACATACAAGTACCCGGTACGGTCTAAACAGCACCCATATGTCTTCCCATTACTTGTACTTGTAAAACCCGACATTTTCACCAATTTCAAAATTTCAAAATCTCACGTGACTCTTCTCACCCTTATCAACCCACAGTATGAACCTCAAAGCCATAGCACTTTTCCTCATTCTCACACCCTCCTCTTCGTTTACTCATATACAACCTTAACTAGACCCTCTCACTAACTCCCCTTTTATGAACGCTACAGACCTCCCACAGATTAGCTAAGCCTACCATCGAATTCCTCTCTTTCATGCGGTCATTTTGACACCAAAAACAACCCCACAGCTCCAAAGCTCACCCCAAAAATTTCAAACTCGTGCTTCAAACCCCGCCAAGACACGATATGCACACTTCCAAACCTCCTCTTCGTTCAAATAGGTCTATTATCTAATATATTATAATTTATATGCAAGTTAGTCTGTCTTTTAGTAGACAGTATTACTGTGTGTTGGGAGTATCACCTTAACAAATATAAGGTAATACCTCCCAACTGGAACACCATAAGCCAAGTAAAGCCAAGTAATAAGCACAGCAAAACAGTGCTCATTAAATGGGTCAAGAAACGTAGTGAATAACGTCAAGTGAAGCTAAGACATCGTCTTAGCCCTAAGTACGTACAAGTAGCGTCGACTTCGTCTCCACTACTTGTACTCCCACCCCTGGAAAATAGCAAAATGAACCGCATCATCTCTGCTCTTGAATTTAATCCCATTCTCTTTCCCGGGAATGCAAATCTGCCATTTTTTAGCCGCCGTATCCGTCTCACAAATCTCCACTTTCAAGTCGTCGAGTTTGTAAATGACGGAATCATGGAAGGGCAGAGAAGAATCCCCTTCAGAAACAGCTTTGGAGCAGGGTGACACACTGGCTGTGGTGGCGTGTCGCGTAGCCGGGGCAACGTTTCGTAGTAGCCCAAAAGAACGGAGAAATCGCGACATGGATGCAAGAGTTGTGTTGTGTGGTGTTGAGAGAGGTGGCACCCCCAAGGTGTATATAGGAAAATTAAGGTTTACAAACTTTGCTGTATCAGATGGTTTTTATCAGATGGTTTTTATCAGATCAAGAGTATCGAGGGGCTGGGTCACTACAGAACCACGAATATTGTGTCAAATAGGGTTTAAATAGTGACAGTAGAATGAGAATAATCATGCGATTCGAATGCAATAAACATGATTTCTCCATTATAAATATTGGTGTCGTCCCACCCCTTTTTGTATGGCGCAATTTCAGGTGACGCGAGCATGCACAATTAAACTTTCAAATAAACTTCACTCACTCGATTGTGGCAAGTGTGTGCGATATATGCTGCAGGTGGCAAATGTTGATAGACAAAAACAGAGCAAAAACGCGAGCCCGGAAATAATCGGGAAAAATCAAAGAAAATCGCTAAAAAATAAATAGCGGCGGTTAAACAAGCGGCTATATCAGCCCTTAATTATAGACCATTTAACTCTCATATTCGACACTTGCTCCTCCCTCAACGTCGATCAATCGCGTTGCCAAAATGAATTTTGTCTCAAACCGTGTTCTGGCCTGAGATGACGTGCTGGAGAGGAGTTAGGGGTCTAGAAATGATCACGTGACAGAGATGAAGACGACTATATTATTGGTTTTGCCGTAGCGGCTAAATTACAGTGGCTAGACGTGATATAAGGTGAATGGCTCTTAGCTCAACAAAAAGCTTATCTGGGAGATACTGTTGTTGGGGTTTACTTAAGGTGAGGTAGTATTTGGAAGACATAGAAGTCGGTAAGTACTTGAGCTACTGCTTTGAGGTTTTGGCTGATGATCTTTATCACTTAAATTAATGATGTGTAAAAATATCACTCCATTCTGAGCCCAAATGGCCCCGTTTCAAATCTCGTCTGATTTCTCGGAGTCCATAAAATTGAGGCTGTGTGAACCTTACTTTAGCCGCCAATTTAGCCGCCGCATAAATTGAGTAGAGCATAACATAGAAGAGGATGGAGCTAAACACCTCAACTAATATGGGTGAGGGAGAGGTTAAAGAGGTATTAATAGTATATCAAAATGATGGCCTCGTTCTTGCGGTTCCAGCTGTACTATCTATTTTATGGTGGCATAAAAAACTCTCTAATACATATTTCTTACACATTTTCAATCACAGATCATCCTACGCAGCAGATACAAACACTACACTTAGCTCATTGTAACCCCCAGATTCAGGGCTACATTTTTATATACCTCAAGGCCATATTTAACCAAACACTCATCATCTGAAAAAAGCCCTCCAGTTCTCTTCCCTCTTTACCAAACCTTAATTCCCTGAATTAACAAGCCGCACGCCTGGGGGTGGTGTTTTAGCGTCTCTTTTACTCAACTCCATACCCCTCTGTGAAAATTCTGAAGAGTGCATTTTGTAGCCCTCGCCGAGTAGACTTCATAACCACTGAAAGAATTCAACATTACGTACCCCAGTATTCCCACACACCCGACAGCAATTTACTTAACACTTACTTACCTCCACCCTCCTACTTAGAAAACCTTAACAAACTACAGCCCTCCCCTTCAAAACCGCTACAGACCTCCCACCACCTTCAAACCTACACTCCCTTACTCCCCTCGATCTCCTCATTCTCACTACCCTACTCTCATTTGCAAAAAATAAATATTCCCTAGACTAACCCTCCAACTACAACTTTGTCGACAGATAAGCAGCCACCAAAGTCATACATCCGCCTATCTGGAACGTCATAGCTATCGCCCGCCCGCCATCTCCGTCTCCTTCAAGCAGAAAGAAGACGAAAGAAGAGACAAAAGTGCACACAAACTGCGGAGCCGAGATGGCAATGTTGTGTATGCCGAGGTAGACGCCTGTTTGGGCGGGTTCTGAGGGACTAGACTCACGTGATTCGTAGTCACGTGGTGAAAAATCACGCTCAGAAAAATCACGTATCAAATTCTCACGTGACCCACCTTCACGTGACTGTCCAGAGAAGCCAGTAGCCCCAGGGCCAGTGTTCTCAATGCCACCCTCCAGGTCACGTGAGCCGTTGTTTTCTGTATCACGTGTTCCAAAATCACGTGCCTGTGTATCACGTGACTCGTACTGTCCATCACGTGACCCAGCTCCAACTCCTCCAGCCTCTGTGCTAGAACCAATGGGCCCTGTAGTGTTCCCTCCTTCCAAGTCACGTGCTTGTGTGTCACGTGACGTATATTGTGTGTCACGTGACGTATATTGTGTGTCACGTGCTTCTGTATCACGTGACACTTTATGAATCTCCTCGCCCATGAGTGCAAACGGCGCCCATGTCGTTATCGCCCAGGCATAACCACAGAGTCCAATCACCGCCGTAGCCACAGCAACCGTGCTTACGTAAAGCGTTGCAAACATGGCCAGCGAGAAAATCACGTGAGCTCCAGTCCAGATCTTAGTCAGCCGTGGTTTGAATCCAAAAACCGATTTTGACGCCAAGTAGGGCATAACAAAAGAAGCCACCAAAGAGACTATGGAAAACACAGTCAGTGACATACTTCCTATCCTACCTACTCTTCCAACAGTATCTCCATCGTCTTGTCCACCTCCATGTTGCTTTTGGTACACTTCTCCTACCCAGGTTGAAGAGTAGTAGAGAAAAGAGAACCATCCGTACCAAGCGAAAAATTGTACGGCAATAATGAGACGAATGCGAGGTGGTAGAGTTGTAGAGGTGTGGTATAGAGATGTGAATATGGCTTTGGTGGAGGAGAAGAGCGATTTCCAGGTCACGTGATGTCTGTTTTGGGTAACTAGCGTCTGTTCTGTGGTGAGTGCTGAGGTTATGCCTACCGTTACTAACAGAGCCAAAGATGAGATAATGCACAGACATTTTAATTGGGTATCTCCTATGAGTCCTCCGAACATGCTGACTAAGTCGAGAAACCCCAAAAAATAGCCAATCAAATGTCCCACTGCTGTTTGTCTAGCTGCCCATCCATTACCTTGTTGCTGTAAAGACGTAGGCAACACATCAACAATCAGAGCTCTACAACAAGCCTGAACGGTGTTGATTGAAAAGTCCGTGAGAAACACGCTCAATACAGCCATGACACGTGTCCTGTATTGTTTGTGCACAAACACGAGCACAAATGACAACTCTTCAGCCCACGCCATAGTCACTAAAGAAAGGGCGACAAAAAACGAACCAATGACCATAAAGGGACGCCGTCGACCCCATTTTGATCCGCTCGCGTCGCTGAGTAATCCCACAACAGGCTGAGTCAGCAGACCCGCCAGAGGACCCATAGCCCATACCAAGGAGATGTGGCTCTTAGTCATACCTAACGACAACAGGTAGACGTTCACATAGCTCATCTCCACACCCCAGGTGAATTGCAGACCGGCAATGGTGAGCGTGAGGATGAACAAACGGGTCGTTTCGTTGTTTCCCCAGACGTTTGATTTTCCAGTGAGCATGGTGGTATGTAAGGTGCATTATCGGAGTCGTGTAAGGCGATAGCCTTTCATGAAAAATAAAAAATATTTCGGATGGCGTAGTAGAGGTTGTGGGAGGTGTATTTTTGGGAGCCTGAAATTATGGTGATTTTTTCTTTTTTTTAGAAAATGTTTTGAACGAGTTATCACTGCATTCCTAAGAAGCACGTGTTATTGTTGGGGGAATGTATTGGGTGGGAGAGAAATAAATCAATAAAATCGGGGGAAATAAATGAAGGGTGGAAAGGGATTATTGGGGGTATGGTAGATTTACTAAAATTTATTGAGAGTGAAAATTCCAACTTTTGCGAAGAATGGGTGATAACTATCAAGGTGTTGTAAATCGGGGTAATTCGAAACAAATCAGATGTTAATGGAAATCAGATTTTTGAGGTCCCATAGGATATTCCTTCACGTGTTACTTTGAATGGTCTAGGTACGATTCTATTTGCATCTATGCTCATAGAGTGGTGGACAAAACAAAAACATTCTTGTCTCAAACACCTCCTAAAAAATCCAATAAAATCGCAAAACTCCCGAAATTTCACTGTAATACTCCCCTCAATCCCCTCTTTCCAATTGATCTTTATTCATTCAATTCCAACCACATTTACCCTCGTTTCAGGCAAAAACATTATTGACTCCCCCTTTCTCGCTTACTAATCAACATACTCCGCCTCAGCCATCATGAAACGTGTCGTCTGAGTGTTTAAACTTGAAGCCACATCAAGGTTGTTATTAATGAGTGTAAGAGTTGTCAACCTTATTATTGAGGCAGATCTTGTAATGTCTCAAACGCGCAATATAGTAACCCTACAATCACGGGAATAGCCTAGAAATGACCGCCTCGTCGAGCTGATCACAATAGTACTATTTTCATCCCTCCCACCCTCCTCCTTCATCCACAATCGCTGTTTCTATTTTTCCAAATTAGGTCTGTGATTAGGCTCGTGTTAGGGCACCATGGGCAGCACTACATGATGAAAGTAGGAGTGGCGAATTTCAGAAATGAAAAAATAGACACACTGCCAGAATCTCCCAGTCTCGCTGATTCCGAATCTTCCCTCGGTTTTCCTATAGCTCGTCTCCTCATCCGTCAAACTTCCTGCAAACCGCTAGTTTCTAATCGGATTGCTACATATGCACAACCTAATCCACCACCATCATCACTCTCTTCCTCCTACACACAACTACACACCACAAAATGGACAAAATCAACTCAATCGCACAAACAGCAGCGGTACGACCATCCCCGCAGGCGCTACTAGCTACCCTAACCCTAGGTCTCATTCAGAACCACCTTCACACCGAAATCGCCGAAAAGTCCTGGTTTTCCGACGCTCCTGCCCTCTTTTCCTTCTCTGTGGACGGTCTGGAGGTTACCCTGTCGAAGCTTGGAAACGACAAGGTGGCCATCAATTTTTCCAAGGGCCAGCGGGTAACGACGGCTATTGCGATCATTCCCGATTTGATCCGCAACACTGGTTTTGACGCGTGGCAGGATAGTTACACGGGTGCTTTCCATCCGGCTATCGATGAGTTCATTCAGAACGTGAACCGGATTCTGGTGGCGATTGACGCTCCCGACAATCGAACCCAGGAGCAGATTGAGCAGGGTAGAGGGAAGGGTAGACAGCAGGGCAGGGGACAACAGCAGCAGCAGCAGCAACAATCGAGGCTGATGGAGGAAGCACCTGATCAGGGGCTGTCGAATGAGTCACATTTGTCACGTGACACTTCGTTGGTCATGCCCACTTCGCAACCCCACCATACTCCCTTCCCTACTACCTCGTCCATCCACCCTAGTTATGCTCCTCCCGGTTTTGAGGACGATTACGAGATGGGCGGAGGTTTGAGAGCTGGGGATGGTCACGGGGGAGGTCACGTGCTTGGAGGGTACGGGCAGAGCGATCTGAACCCTCCTGGTTTGTCTTCTGACCCCTCCATGAGACCTTCCCTGGGTTTGCCTCAGGGAATGTCTGGAGGCATGTTCCCCTCGGCCGCGGATTTCGGGTTTGGAGAGGAGGGTCAGCATGGGCCTGATGATCTGACTCGGCCCCCAGGATCGAGGTACGATGCTCCTGGTCCGGGTCAGTTTGGAAGTGGAGGGGGTTTTGGTGGGGGGTTTAATGGGGGTTTTGGAGGAAGTGGGGGCAGTGGAAGTGGGGGGTTTGGGGGGTTTATGTGAGCGAAGTGACGAGCACAGTGATGAGCGAAGCGAATCACTGTGGGAGTCGCCGAGCGAACATAAACGAAGGGGTACAACGAAGTGAGTTCACCTACGAGAGGTACGAACGCAGTGAGTACCCTGAGTTAGACCACCTAGTGACGAGCGAATTACGATCGAAGCGAGTCACTGAAGGCACTATTTACCACTTAGTGGATAGTGCACTGCCCTCAAGTAGCCCAGAAGGCATAGTAGGAGCTACAATAGTCTAGAGTAGCTCAGTAACAGAGGGGACGATCATTAACGGTTGGGAAGCATGTACTAGCTGTGGTATATACTAATGTGAATATTTGGGGTTGTTATGAAAAGCTGTGGAGATACTGTAAGAATGTGGCTACTGATGATTGTTTTAGTCTGAGATGAGTACTGGTAGAAGAAGTCATTTCATTGAATACTTAGAGGTTCACTCAGGGTGTCCAGAGTAAGGATGTTTCTACATTGAGTATGAGAAAGTGCTCCAAGTGATTGTCCTCAAGGATTAGTAAGAAGCCCATTTAATGGAGTGCGTAGTGAAGGGCTTGTTGCGGTTGTTGGTGTTTGGTATTGTAGTGGTATGATGTTCTCATTGCTGGTTGTAACTGAGGCGTGCTTGTGAGGTAAGGCTGCGATGTCTTAGACATTACCTCATCGTAATAGCATGTAGGAAGGCAGATGTTATGGGTGTTGTTGTTAGTTCACTGAGCCGGTGCATAGTGTCCTACAGAATGGGGTACTTAGTATGTCAAGTATCAGGCACATGGGTACGTATTGTGTTCTAATGAGATTGAGTGGGGTTGTTGTGTACTGTAACTACGGTCTGTTGTATCAGCTGTGAGCCAAGGCTGTAGATGACTAGCATACTTGGTTATACCTGTGAAGCTCTCAGGTCTTCTAGCTGATCTAGCTTTGAGTCAGTACATTACTGACTGGCACATTATGTTTTGGAAGTGCTTGTATTGATGCCTGGGTGTTTCTTCCGTCTAAGACCCCAGCCGGACGTTGCCATTATAGTGTCACTGAGTCGGCAGATTAAGACAAGGGCACAAGTATACTTGACTATCGGGCATTTTGCATTTTCTATGCTGTGTTGACTCAGTGCCAGCGTACTATAACCCCATTGTCCTGAACATGAATGAATGAATGGTGTAGCGAGGACTTCTGCTGTGTTTTTAACGTCCCGTTTCACATATTCAACAAGCTCAAGTGCTCAGGAATAAATGGTATATCTCCATAGCTTTCCAGAGCCTTCACAGACCACCTTCACAGGCATAAGACATATTATCTGACTTAGTTGTCAGGTTTCAAGGGATAAAATAAGACTCAGGCTGTCTTTATTTAGAGGTCCTCTTGTCTATATACAGTTGAAAGGACATCTAGACAGTATCAAGTATAACATGATACCCATTAGAAAGCAAGTAAAGGTTGAATGAATAGAATGAAAAGCAGTATGACACTTCTGGGTCATTCTTGTAACATCACCAAATTACTCCCAGGCTCATTATTAGTAACAAAACATTCATCTTCCCATTATCTATAATCTATCCACTAAAACTACAGTCTCCAGTGACACTACTAACACTCCCAGGAACACAAAGACTTCAAAACTAAGCAACACACACCCTCTAAAACCAATATAAAACACCCTCTTTGCTCAAAACCACCCCATCTACTCTCCACCCTACTCACCCAAACCCCCATTTCTACCACTCGTCCCAGAACCCCCAAACTTGCTCCAATTCTTTCAAAACCAATTCCAATCGATTTTTATGACTGTTAATACCCCCTCTACCAGTTTTTTTCAATACAATATCGTGAATTCCAGAAATTCCAAAAATTCTCGAAAATCTCAAATTTCCCTAACTTCCCCAATATACCCCCTACACCCAAATAAACACCTCAATAACCTCCGGAAACATACCACTAACAATTCCCACCTTCCCCCATTCCATTACCTCTCTCCCTTCTTCAGTTATCTGCATTTCCGCGTCTGACTAATCACCCATCTGATAGTAGACCCCACATTTTCTGAAAATTTATGTGACGATTCAGAACGCTCATAAGGTGTTAGCCGATTAGGTAAGCACGTACCCTTACGTAAGCATGCAGCTCGAAGAGCTGCAGTACATATAGCACAGTGATGTAAGATATAGTTAACAAGTTTATTATCTAATGGCTTCCGGAGTATACTAGCGAACTAGGTCGCAGACTCTGTAGAGTGGGTTAGCGATATTCGCGAACCTCAAGGCAAACTACAACCCACAGGCTGCCGTGTTGCTCACAATTTATGTCAGGGAAAACGTTAATGTCTCCCTTACTAATCATGACTAAGCATGATTAAGGTTTATGACCTGCAAGGTCATGAGACCTTCCTTCTGGAAGGTCCGAACATCTTCGATGTTCGACTTAACTTTGTGGTATTTGCCACTCGAACATTTCCGAAGGAAATAGTCAGTTCCATGCAGTTCGATCCTGTGGCGACCCGAGTATCTCGGAGTTGCAGAACGTTCCAGAATAGATATTACCTCCGGTAATATCTCTTCCTTCGCAATATAAATATGTTCAATTAGTATGTAATTCAAAAGGATTAATTCAGTCTCATT
>ULGX01000010.1:0-119466 GCA_900519075.1 Yarrowia bubula | reverse complement strand
CCTTACTAATCATGACTAAGCATGATTAAGGTTTATGACCTGCAAGGTCATGAGACCTTCCTTCTGGAAGGTCCGAACATCTTCGATGTTCGACTTAACTTTGTGGTATTTGCCACTCGAACATTTCCGAAGGAAATAGTCAGTTCCATGCAGTTCGATCCTGTGGCGACCCGAGTATCTCGGAGTTGCAGAACGTTCCAGAATAGATATTACCTCCGGTAATATCTCTTCCTTCGCAATATAAATATGTTCAATTAGTATGTAATTCAAAAGGATTAATTCAGTCTCATTTTTTTTTTATTAATTCTGAAGATACATTCGAAAGCTTTGATCTAAACAACACTCTAAGATTTATTCTTACAATTTAAGAAATCCGATATAGTGTAGGGGCTATCACATCACGCTCTCATCAAGTAATTACTTGAGATCCGTGGAGACCGGGGTTCGATTCCCCGTATCGGAGTCTTGGTTACGGCCATATCCTGGTGAAAATACGGCTTCCCGTCCGATCAGCCATAGTCAAGCACCAGAGAGCCTAGTTAGTATTGTAGTGGGAGACCATACGAGAATCCTGGGTGCTGTAATCTTTTTGCACCTGAGCGAAGCGAAGGTGTAAGAGCCATAAGCGGAGCGTTCGCTTTTGTTTTTCATTTTTCAAGCTGAAATACTATTCTGGTCGGGCCAAAAATAGTCCCAAAAGACTCAGCTTGAGACTGTGGTTTTGGTGGTCTTATTCTCAAGTCGGTAGCGTTTATTTTGAAGGTGCTGGGTGCTTTTTAGTCACACTGATATTTTAAGGTATGCTCAGTTAAGAATATAAATGACATTTACAAGATGCAGCAGTTAATAGTTGTTTTTTTGTTGGCTGTTTTTTCTATAGATACGAAACTCTGTGAAGAAGCCTTGTATAATTTTCCATTGTCCCTATTCACTCATTTTGGAATGTTCTTTTTTATCCGTTTGTTTGTCCGATGGCTTGCATGCGGCTATAGGGGTGCGGAAATTTCAAAGGTGCACAAAAAAATCAGAAAAAATCGGAGAAAAAAACTGACCATATAGGAACATTCTAAAGAGTGTCAACTTTTGATTTAACTGTGTTTTGAGCAATTTCGGCCTATTTTCACCCCAATTTGTGCCGTTCAACGTGGTGCATTTTCGATGTTTTTTTATATTTTTTTTAGCTATTCAACGTCTCCACCCCTGCAACCCGCCACCTGTACAGCTACAGGGGTCTTATCTTCCTGCAAAGAGCTCATAGGGGATAAAATAAAGGTGGTTTTTGTACAAGCTGGAATTTGGGCGGCTCAAATAATATTTCCCGTGTCTCTGTGACGCCGTTAGACGTTGCACTAAAGTAGCGAGTACTAATGCAGTGGAGTTAGTGTAATGAGATGGTATTAGTGGTAATTAAAAGGGAATTAATGAACAAATAAATGATGGAAATAAAAGTCGTAAAAAACTCGATTTTCTTCGAAAATCTCGTTGTTTTATCACCACCTACGGAGTTGCTGCGGCATGCACCGAACACCTTATTGGCGCTTACCCCACACGAGGTTAAAAGAGAAAAAGGCAAAAAAAAAATGAAGGCAAAAATGAGACAAAAATAACAAGCACATAACAGACAAGCCAAACAGACAATACACCCCTGTACATGTGGGGGTGACGGTAGCAATGGCGCCATTAACGAGTGCCAGAAGAATATACAGCAATTAAATCGAATTAAATAAATCAAATCAAATTAAATATGATGTCATTTGTTATTAGAACACATGTCTCTGTGCTTAGACTGCACAGCCTGAACACATGTACAGTTCCGAGGAGTTGTAACTATTATAGCAAGTGACTCAAACAACAAAGATGTGATTGTGTCTGCTCTGTAATAGGGCCAGATTAAATGTCTCTGTTCTATCTATACATTGCTCACTTGACTTTGCTCACTTGACTTTGCTCAGACTTTTTACAAACAATGACATCACCCAGCAGAGTGTCTTACAGTGTGTCAGACAGCCTTTAAATAAGGAGGGTCTGATTTTGTGTAACCAGTAGAGCTTCGTTTCGTGCACGTGAAAAACCCAATAAAATATATATTATATAGCCGTTCCATATCCCCATCTCCCCTGATTTTCCCGGTATTATTGGCATTTTTTTGCAATTATTTTTTGCCCTTATACTAATGCCCCACCATTGCTCATTTAACCTCGTGCCTTGTGTTTTCCCCATATTTCGACGTTGTTTGATGCGGGGTAAAAATGTGACCACACAAAGAAGTTTAAATGCACGCACGGAGCATATCAGAGGACCGAAAAGTGGGCGAAACACGGGCGAAACCGACGAAAAACGGGCAAAAACATTCCTCATGGTTGTGGGCGGTCAGGTGGTGTTGGTTAGATTTCTTCCGAATTTACTGGATTTATTTGATTTTATTTGATTTTATTTTTATTTTTTCTTTTTATTCCCCACCCGCAACCACGGAGTTTCTCCATGCAAGCAATTTCAATCGAGTTATAGCTAACACCAAATCGCCTGCTATCACGATATATTGCTCACTGTTGTTTTTATGAATGGCCGAAAATGGACTAAAAAAAATGTCTAAAAAATGGCTAAAAACGGCTGGCTCGTAATTCGAGCTGTTAGTGTGAAATGCGATAAATCAGGTGATAGCCGTGCCCTAGTAATGTGATGAGGACTTAGTCAGATTCTGTACATGTGTTATGAGGCAGTCATGAGGCAGTCATCATCATACGGCTGAAAAGCAAAACAAAAAAAAAACAAAAAAAAAACAGGAAATCACAACACACTCTACAAAAATCCTACAACCGCGACATGAGGGAATATCACATGTACAAGTAGTATTCTCCTACTGTACACTCATCACGTCTATGTCACACCATTGTAACATTCCATGGCACAGTCCCTTCCACGACCACTACCCTTAGTAGACTGGAATTGAGTTTGACAGGTGGTGGGGGTGGAAATGTAAAATAAATCACAGTAAATCCAGATTAAATGGAAATAAAAAGATAAAAATACCAGCGTGTTCACCCCATTTTTCTCTACAAAACGCACTCTTCAGAATCCCCCTATCTACCCTCCCTCACCTACCCCACTACCCCTAGAAAGCGGGGTAGACGCTAATTGCGATGGTAGCTTGTCACTCATGTAGCAACCGTGCACCATGTGTCTGTGCATTATCAGTGAGTACACATGTGCGTTTGAGCATACAAGGAGGTGAGTAAATGAGAGAACAAAAAACCCGCCCGAAAAACCCGCCCAATTTTTTTCTCCAAAATTTGCCTCATTTCGAGTCCCTCCAAAACGTGGGGGTAGCGTACTTAGAACGCCAACTATGATAACATTGTGCTACGTCGCAAGTGGCGATTTAGCCCCGGTGGTGGGATGATCCTGGTCTGGAGAAGCGGCCAATATTATTTTCAGTGTGAAAAAACGCGATTGCAATGTGATTCTGGTAACGTGAAATTTGCACCAAAAGATGAGCAGATCGACGTGTAAATTTTTTCACGCGGGGATAAAATGGTGGTAATTAATTTAATTAAAATGGGTAAAATGAGATTAAATGGGTGGTAGGGGGTCCGATTTTCCCGAATTTGTTGTGTTTTTTTCGCCTCCCTTTTTCTGTCTGTTGTGTGGTTACATATCCTCTCATCCGTTGACTGCCCAACAGTAGCGCATGTTGTTGGACTTTGGCTTTGCTTTTTTGGCTTGATTCGATCGTGACCAAGAGTAGTGTGAAAGACTAGTCAGATGATTAAATAGGAAAAACGACTGGTCAAATTGACGTATCAGATGTGACGTATCATATTCCCAGTCATTAACCAGTCATTATTGCTTTTGTGCTTCTATTCTGTTGTCCTCTTTTGCCACTGCATTTGGTTGTGTTGGTTGAGTTTCTCGTCAGTTTGCACTTTTCGCTTTTTAAATTGGGGTAAACTTTAAACTCCAACCTTGCACTTACTCTTATTGTCGATATACATGACGCCAAACGTTATCCCAAGTACATATACCATCATCTTCCTCACCACTCAACACCCCCCAAAACCCACAGCATGTACATTTTCGTCAAAAACACACTGCCCTCGGCCTCCAGCGGACCCATTCACAACCTCAACGACGAGCTGACGGTGCCTGATCCGAAACTGGGCCTGGTAACGACATACGCTAGGGAGGGCCATGGATACAGAAATGAAGATGACTCGGAGGACACAGAACCAGTACACAAGGACGAAGAGGCGTGTGTTCGATTCCCCAACGCCGACATCACCGAGATTGAGGAGGAAATGGCGCCACCTTCGCTGTGGAGCTCGTTAGCCCAGTTGGCAAGAATGGCTTCGGGGACTACCACTACCTCTCCAGATATCGCTCTCGAAATCGGCTACCCTTCTGTGGAAGATAAAAAGGGATACAAACTGAATCTGGGCTTGGTCAAGGTGGCTCTGTACGCCAAGCAGAAAACTGAGCGAAAACCGAGATCACGAAAAAGCTCTGAAACAGACGTGAATCGGTTTGTGGTCAGAATGAGACACCCGGTGGACGCTACGAGATTGAGAGTGTATCCGGATGGTCAGGTGACGGGAAATTACGAGTATGCGTTGAACGCGTTTGGATTGAAGATTGGAGTGGGCATGGAGAGAAGGGTGAATGTGCTTAGGTATCGGATTGATAGGAATGGTGTGAGACATGTCCTGAAGGTCTGAGCCTGTCAAGGAACACAGCCGAAGGCTGTGTGACGCAGACAGCGCGAAGACCGTCTCAAGATACAGCTGTGATCACTACAACCCATACATGAGCTGGTTCACTGATTTACACACAGCTGTTAGGGTTGGACACTAGCTGGATACTTATGCTGGACGTTAGAAAGACGCTAGACTGGACTAGACAGACTAGACAGTAACGGGGGAGTAATGACTGACGATATAGATTAATTTATTGCATTAAATGAAACGGAAATGATTGGGGGCTGTAGGTTGTGCCATGGACTGTGTTTGCCCCTTTCAGACAGCTGCACTACAGACACGTCTGACACCCGGACTTTAGCTGGACTTTAGTAGGAGCTAGACTGACGTTAGACAGACGCTAGTAACGGCTGACAGGTGGAAGGATGCTAGAGAGGGACATAATGGCTGATGCACTTGAGAAACGGCAGTACAGTAGAACAGTTGTGTAGTTGTAGGTTAGGCTATAGCTACTACAGTAAAGTCTATGGAGACAAAGGGTGAAGTAACAGGTTTGTAGGATTTGGCATTATTATTGGTGTGAAAGCGTTGGTTGTATGGCTTCTGGTTTCATGACTATCTGGTATGGTGTGATGGCCTTGTTAGGTTCCACTAACTACAACTTTAGTCTATGGAAGCCAAGGTGGAGTACTCATAGGATATACAAGGAGTTGTAGATCATATTGCATTGTCATAAATTGAGCAGCAATTTGTTTGTGGAGAAGTTGTAGAACCTAGGAATAATCTGGTTGTATGCTTAGGTTGCAGTCTATGGAGATCGCATGTCCTGAACGATTGAGAAACGCTACGGCTTAGTGAGTAGCACCAATCGAACCGCACGAGTCAGGAGATTCCAATGGTGGTATTCACTAAGCTGTGGCGTTCTCCACTGGTTCTCAATGTTGGTAAAACTAGAATCAGCCTTTAGCTCAGCCCTGGATTTACTATGAGCTGCTTGTGGAGTAAAACACATGTGTTCCCATGGACCAGTACACCTATAAACTTGACAGTGCCGTCTACAGTACCGTAATTCCTTCCACTGATTGTATGGATGGTCTGATGTCTGTATCTATGCTGGTTAGGTTCCACTAGTTAAAGCCTATGGAGGTCAGTACTGTAGCTACAAATTGGTGGAGGATAAGCTATGCCACTGAAGCACAAGACTCCACTAACCACCATATAATAATGCACCTTTACAAGTCAGCAGTTACCTCTTTGATCCAAGTGACCGGTGTACTGGTAGTGTTATGTTTGACAGCTACCATAGCTCTACCAATGTCCATACTGCCTAATTGGTCGTTATAGCAACGTTCATTGATATTGGAAATTGATATTCGTTGTCTCGAACTGCCTCGGTTGTCCTATCACTCAGGGTTCATTGTCTACGGCACAGATCGACATGAAACGAAGGTAGTTGGACTGCTGCTTAGGCTGCTTAGCGTTAATAAACGTTCAAACGTGTCTTAGTTGACTTGCCTAAACAGGACAACCGAGAATTAGCCGCCTAACGAGTTGCTACCAGTGCAAATCAATGACAAAATAATAATTGCCAAGCCGATAAGCCGTTTTTCAGCTTTTTGTGTCTTCACTTTGTGCTTATCGCCTGTCTTTCTCGGCTCTTCAGAGTACCTCTCTTACTGAGTAACCTCCAGTATGCCATCTAAGCCTGAAGAGAGGCAAACTTGTAATACGACAACTGTCGGTCAAGTCTTCGACCCACTCGACGTCGTATCTGTGCGCCTGAGACATGGGCAATATGCGGCTTTGCGGGTCGAAACTAGTATGTATTTGTAGCCGGAGACGAGGGGAACACGGTGGTTGTTTCCACTAAGCGCTAGGAGCAATATTTCTTCCGCAGTCCTGCTGGGGAAATACACTCGGTTCGGCTTTTTCGGTTTTAACGGCATTTTAAGGTTGCGACACAAAACCGACTTTTTCAACGGCACAAAAAAGGTGGGCATTCCAGAACGGGTCCATGCATGAGCAATGTAAGACGAGGTGGATGAAAAAAAGGACACAAAAAAAGACGCCGAAAAAGTGCCGAATTTTCAGTGAAAAACAACCAAACTCAGGTAGCGACCTTACACTGCCGTTTTCGGTCCATTTCGATCTTCACTTTGTGATAATCTTTTTTTCATGGCGATCTATTAGTCAATCAGTTTGGGGATACGGTTAAGCAGCCATGAACGAATCCCAAGTGAATAATATATTATGAAATATTATCAGTTTCTGAACGAGAGTGTCTCAGTTCGATACTGGCATGTGAAAGCTGCTACTGTACGTAGTTCAAGCAACAATAATCCTCACACACACCGATCTGTCCCCTGCGTAAAATGCGTTGCAAAAGTTAAGAGAGAGAGGTTAGGCTCTGGACTAAGCATATTCCAGTGGTGCTGGTGGACGCGGTATCAGCGTGTAGAGGTGTTTTTGGGGTAGTTCCGAGTGCGGAGATTCCAAAACAATTTGAATCACTCCAGTAGCTCCTTTTTTGAGTCCAATAGAGGGACGTACCTGAGTACTTACATTAGTGAGTTTACTTGACAAGGTTCAACTAACTGTACGTTTCCCAACAAAGTGCAAAAAACGTCCACTAAATAAAGTTGAGCCGAGTGAAGCATGACAAATGTGGATCACAATAAAACCCATGTCCCTACAATATCGGCCGTTTTTTTCACATGTCCTGTGCTTAGTAAGCGCCGCAGACCTCAGAAACATACAGCTTACGTCAGCATCATCTATATTCACCCCACTACGTTCCCCCTTTTATCCTCAACTAAACACCAACAAACTCACTCTTAACTAACCTCCACACCGGGTAACTTAGATGCATCAGAAATTAAAGTTTTAAATTTCGAGTTGCGATCTGAGCCGAGTTTGAGCTACAACTGCTGCTTGACAGCGGTATCTGCACTCAAAGTGAACGTAAGCAGGTGCAAGAGGCGCAGCTGCGTGTGCCCGACGTGTCAGAACGAACCAGATACGAGTTTCGTTGGTTCTCGATTTTTCCCGAATTAATTCGATTTATCCAAAATTCAAAATAATTCAAAATAATTCAGGAAAATTCAAATAATTCGGGAAAAATAAGAACAAACAATAACACCCCATTTCACCCCATTTCACCACCCCTCTTTTTTATTATTCCCTTTGTACCTCATTCTGCTTGCGTCTTGCCCCTCATGCACGTCAAAGTGGATCTTGCTGATTCATGGTGAATCATGCATCGGGTGTAGTTGCCTAACGCGGCAGAGATAAATGATTAGTCAGCGTAAATAAAAAGATTAGTCAGCAAATGGAGGCGAATTTCGCCACTCTCCATAACACTACTCTCGCCACTTTCAAATTCGCCACATTTGTATGCTTAGTCATCGTTAATCTTGAAAATCAAAACAAATCCAAACAAATCCAGATTCAACCCAATTGCTTCCCAAAAAATCCAGAATATTTCCAACAGCTCATTACACACTATTAGTGTACAAAAACCCCTCAGTCGGCTCTCCTTTCTCTGTTTTGTCGTATTCCTCTCTAGCGTGCTTGTGTACCTGCTTGTACTAGCTGAACGGCGTGTGTAGAGGCTTAAAAAAGACTGTCCAGGTGTTTATAGTCGTTCTGGCAAAGTTCTAAACAGGTCTCTATTCTATTAACCATAAGAGCTATGACGTTATGACGTAGTATGTATAACGAGGATGTTATGTATTCCCCTCATGTAACGTAGACGGTAGTGAGATACAAAATGGGCTGTTTTAACGAGTTCTGTATATATTTGATGTATATATCTTTACCTCTACAGTCTCAATCTTCCTTAGTCGTCTAGCTACTTGTAGGTCTAAGCTACAGATTGGCTTTCAAAAGTGCAACTTTTGCCGTGATTTCACTATCGTGGTTACTATCACTAGGCTAAGCAATTGGGGTGGTTAGAGGGAGATACAGTGATACTGACTGTGTTTTTGAAATGTTTTTAGGATGAAAACTGATGTTTCTAGGACCCGTTTAAGATGTGTATGTTTGAGTACTTGAATCATGTTTTTTCAGCTTTCAGATACTGTAGGAAGACCAAAATTTTCCCCAAATCAACCCGTGACTGTCGGTGAACTAATTCCGCACTACGGACGTTAGTGTGAGTTGTATTTCTGTGGTTATTGCAAAAACGGGGATTTGGTTTTTGGAAAAACGCGCTTTTCAGTGAAATGTTCAAAATTGTACTTTTCGGGATTATTTTTTGGTCATTCTCTTTCTTCCAGCTTTCTCCACGTTTATATATTGTAAGTATACTCCGACCTAGCTCAGTACCCGCTAGTCGGCGTCGAAAGTAGGGATGGAGTTAGTGCTAGTTTGGAGCTAAGAAACGAGGTGAAAATAGACGGAGAGGTGTTTTGAGCTGTGTAGTGAGAAGGAGAGTGTGGAAATGTGGTTTTTGGGGTGTTAGTGAGGTTCTGAAACTCACTATACACTTGTCCAGACAAAACACTGTATCTATTAACCTTGGTCTTAACAGTGTCATGATAGTAGATCAATAACAGACAGTTATAACCACACAAGAAGATAAACAAGAATATAATGGGAATTGCACTGGTATATATAGACATTGACAAGTTACACAAACAGAAACACAACACACACAACACACACAAACACAACACACAAACACACGCCACTAGTACGTACACTCGTACACCCTAGCGTATACGTCACCCTTGCAGGACACAGAAGCAGTACTAATGTCGTATTTTTTTTGACGTTCACAAACACAAACACACCCTACAACTCACACAAACACCTCAGAAACATATATATACCTCTCCAACCACCCACCCACACCTCTTGTTCTCCTTACACTTCCCTATTCATACTAACTTTAGTCACTACCAAAATAAAGTTTCATACCACCTACTATCATGCTTTTATAAACCTCCCAGATCTACCAACACCATACGACGACATAACACTACATCCTACAACCACAGCATACAAAAGCCCTTTGTACACAAACAACCCTACAACCTACGCAAACACATTCACCAAACCCTACTACACACCCTACAACTCACACAAACAGCCCGGTACCCTAACTACTCATCATGGTCAAACCATCACGAGCGAGACCCCTGGTCCGCTCCAAAACAGGCTGCCTAACGTGCCGCAAACGCAAAAAAAAGTGCGACGAGAGTCATCCGATATGCAAGGGCTGCCAGAGAAACCAGCTGGAATGTGTGTGGGCTGTTCCTAGCACGAGCATTCCGGCTGTGAGCTATAAGCCGTTGGAAATGGATGTGGAGAGAACAGAGACGACACTGTGGACGTCGCCGCCGGAAAGTCACGGGACGCAGTCGCAGTCACGTGACTTGTCCCGTGACTTTGAGCCGACGCAGCCAGAATTCCAGTCACGTGACTACCAGCTCTCGGCCGAGCCTGTAGTCAAGGAGGAAGAGGAGGACACAGCCGCAGCAGCTCCAGGCTCTTCTACTCCGTTGCAGTCGATTTTGACCATGTCACGTGACCCCTCACGTGACCCGACGTCCGACATCACCCGCGATATGTCGAAGCTGCTCAATTCCGCCTCTTCGGACACCTTTTACGGGTTCATGAAGAGTCACGAAAAACGATTTCTACAAGCTGTCATGCAGTTCAATCTCACAGAGTCGCCGTATTCCAACTACGCGTTCCAGTTTGCGGGTTTGGACCTTCAGCCTGATACTGTCAAGTTGTATGATCGTTTTCTGACTCGATTTGTCCCCGTTATCACTCCTCCTCATTCTCATCCGGATTTGTCTTCTTGGGCAGTTTTGATTCCGCTCGTGTTCAAGTCTCCTGAGATTTTGCAACTGTCTTTTGCGTGTGGAGCTCTCGATTTAGCCTGGCATGATCCTGATATGATGAAGACTGTGCAGAAACATTACTTGGCAGCTATCAGAGCTCTGAGGAACAAAATCGTGTCATGTGAGGTCAATGGCAGTGAGGACTGGCTGTTCAGTATTGTTCAGCTGTTGACTACGTTTGAAAAACACTTTGGAAGCCCGACTTCTGCTGTTGTCAGACATCTCAGTGGAGCTCAGAGAGTGTTGAGGGAGAGACAAATGAAACGGGTTTATGATGGAGGCGAGATTTTTGCACTCAACAAAAACGACAGAGTGTTGATGGAGGCGTTCCTGTACAACTACTCGGTAGCTATTTTGTTTTGTCAAAAGAGTGACTTGGTGTACTTATCTCCACCGTCTGTTTTTGACGAATTTCGCCCCTATCTCCAGGTAGCTCTCTACGAAACCCAAGTGTACTGGAGCAACAACCCGATTCTAGGAGCTGGATTCATTGTGTTTGAAATGTGTGCGAAAATCTCGTGGATTGCAAGAAAAGAGATACTGACTATTGAAGACTCGCAGAACATCAAGTCGTATATCAGAGCACTTGAGATCTGGTCAGTACCTGATATACAAAAGACGCACATGACCGATGAGCTGGAGTACCATTCGTTCATGCAGCATATGTATGCTTCTAGGGTTATGAGGCAGGCTGTGATATTGTTAGCCAAGAAACTGTTGAATCCAGACCTAAAAGAGACGTCAGAAGAAGTTGTGGGTCACGTGACCCAGGCTGTGGAGGAGCTGAAGAACATTGAGCTCGGTTCCTACGTCTCTTGTATCATTGGATGGGCTATGGCCTTGTGTGGCTGTGCAGCTACCGAGAAAACTCATCGGGAGTTGTTCAAATTCCGGGTGGAAAAGTTTGGAGAGAATTCGAGAGCGGCTATTTTCAGGCAGGTGATGAAGCTGTATGGATTGGCTTGGGGGGCGGGAGAGGGAGAGAGGGAGTTGGGGTTGGATATTATTTATGAGAGGGAGGTGTTGGAGAGTATGGCATTGTGAGGCGAGCCTGAGGAAGTGCCGTAGGCACGCACCGAAGGGTCGTCGAACATAAGCCATCACTCGAAACACTGTACCGTACTGTACTGTTGTGCCATGTATTTTAGGACTATTTATGATAAGATATTTATTCAGTTGTATTAGAGTGTGGTCAAGTCCCAAGATAAAGACAAGTGTCCTTAAGGGTGGTCTTATTTGAGAATTGGTTTGCGTTTGTTTGTGCCCCGATTTGCATTCTGAGAGCAGATTTGGGGTCTCCCGAACGAGCTGAGTCTGGTACTGTTTTCTGTTTTCCCGTAGCAGTTCTGGAAGGCTCCATTTGTGGCTGCTATTTTACTCTTGCCTCCTCGCTCTCACTTACTCTATACTCTCGTGATCAGTGATCATCCGATGGTGTCTTAAAGATGCATATGAAACATGAATCATGCAGGGGTAGATGGCTGTGCAGAGAAGAGCTACAAACGAGTGGCATTATCGTAGTATCACCATAGGATATATGGTAGTTTGAAGGATGTGTTGTATGGCATTTACCCTACTTTTACAACTGACGTTTGTTGAATGTGTCAAAAATATTTACGAGTTGGAAATAAGGTTTGTTGAGAAGAGTGCTGAAAGTGTCCATTTTTCTGACTTCCTATGATTCCAATGGCTTAGTTCATTTGAATAGGAGGTCCTACCACGCTCAGTATGTTCCATTCAAAATATCTAAGCTCTAGCTCTCAAACTCCGGTTTCCAAGCCTCTTTTAAAAATGTCTCACTCTGTCTCAGCTTAAAAAGACGCTTAATTAGAATTCCGATACGAGCGAGATACGACCTGAATACTGAGCAATTAATATGGGTTTTAATATATGTACGAGTACGATGCAATATGGGTATTATATATGCACAAACACGTGTATGCTGCATATACCCCTCATGTGATGTACTGTACAATGGGGCATGTATCATCTGTAGTGTGGTGATGTGTCGTGATATGGCTGTATTTAAGATGAGATGAAATATGGTCAATATTAACACCAACCAAGGCACTAAAACACGTGGTAGACTGAAATTACGGCTTTGCTAAAGTCATATCACGTGACCTCTTACATACAAACCATTCTGTGTATCTTCTTTCGCTTTGCCCCATAGGAACCTGACTGGTCATGTTGTGATACCACACCCCTTCTGAGATGAGTATATCCCTTCACTCTTTCTTGTATTCACTTTTCACGCAAAATGGACAAGAAAAACAGCAAGGAAAACCTCCAGCGCGATTCGGGCGTGAGTTTCAACTCGTCCAAGAATTCTTTAAGTACACGCCCTTCAGCTTCTTCACTAATTACTCAACGTTCTCAACTAGCCCCCAACAAATTCCACATCAAACACCATTCTGCACAGTACAAGGGGTATTCCGCCAATGAAACGCCTCCACTGCCTCCTCTGAGAATCATAGACACAAAACCCGTTCATTTGACTTATGGCCAAATGGTGGCGGTTTTGTGGCCGGTGTATGGGCAGTATAGTTATACAGAGGCGAGGCATAGATATGTGGCGCAGTTTAAGAAGGACAGGGGGAGACTGGAGAGTGTGTTTGAAGAGGAAAGTGCGTTGAGGGTGAAGAAGAAGAGGAGTTTGTGGTCTTTGTTAGGTAGTGACAAGTGACTGCCGAAAACCGAAAAACTGCGAGGAACGAGCTGTTTTGAGGTTTGAGGCAGCTCACGTCACGCTGACTATGCTCAAACGACTGTTGTCTTTCCACCAAAAACAGCTCATTTTTTGCCGTTTTAACAAGTGGTTTGAGTGCAGTTTACGTTACCTGTCTTCTCTTACACACATCATACTCCAACTACTGTTGACTACCAACTTATGCCTATCGTACCAACTACCAAAATATTTATTCACTCTTTTATTCAACAGATTCTGCTTTATTGTTACTGTAGGGTTATATTAATGGGTATATAGGGCTAGAAAAGACATAGCGCCAAGGCCAAGGCAACTACAGCAGTTGACCATTTAGTCACATTGGCTGCATTGGCTTGAGCGGGTTTACTAGGGCCACTCTTCTGAGCAGTGAGGGTCAGAGTCTTGGTCAAGGTCAGAGTGGAAGTTGAGTCGGGTTCGGATTCTTGAACAACAGGTGCCTTTGTTACAATTGGAGTATTAGACGAGCCTCCGAGGTAGACGGTGGCGAAAATGGTCTTGGTGATGTGTGTGATTGTTTCAGTGGAAGCAGGAGAGACGGGAACAGCTGCTGAAGCAGAGACAGCTGAAGCAGAGACAGCTGAAGCAGAGACTGAAGCAACAGAGCCAGCAGCCGAAGCAACAGCTGTCTTTTCAGACTTCTCGGATTTATCAGACTCCTTAGTGGGCTTGTTCTCTGAAGCCTTAGAAGTAGCCTTCTCCATGGCCTTCTCAGAAGCAGAAGCAGAAGCAGCAGCAGAAGCAGAAGCAGTCTTAACAGCTGAAGGTGAAGAGATAGAGGCTTGCGATGAGACAGCAGAAGACACAGCGGCTGAAGAGGCGGCAGCTTCAGCAGTGGACTTGGAAGGAGTAGACTCGGACTTTGCAGCAGCAGAAGATGCAGCGGAAGATGCAGCTCCAGCAGACTCAATTGTCTTGGCTGCTTCGGAGGTCTTAGTAACATCAGAGGTCTTGGTCTCGGAAGACTCAGGAGTCTTGGATGCCTCAGCAGATGTAGTCTCCGAGGCAGGTTCAGAAGAAACAGCAGAAGAGGAAGCCTGGATAGCAGCAGAAGTTGAGGATGCGGAAGAGACAGCTGAAGAGGCTTCAATGGTAGCAGAAGAAACAGCGGCAGAGGAAACTTCGGAAGATGCCTCAGCAGCAGCAGTAGAAGAAGCAACTGCAGAAGCCTCAGAGGAAGCCTCAGAAGAAGCAGCGGTAGTGGTCACTGCAGCAGCTTCGGTAGTAGTGGCTTCAGAGGCAGAAACGGGAGCCTCAAATGCAGAGGAGACTTCAGAAGAAGCTTCAGGAGAGGCAATGGCTCCCTCGGCTGATGAGGCCTGGGCTGAGGTTGTCTCAGCAGATGAAGTCAGGGCAGTGGAAGCCTCAGCAGATGTCTCAACGGAAGATGTCTCGACCACAGGAGTAGAGGTCTCGACAGTAGTGCTGGATGTCTCAACAGCGGCAGTAGAGGTCTCAGCAGCACTGCTAGAAGTCTCAGTTGAAGATGCTTGAACAGAAGAGGTTTCAACGGTAGAAGTGGAGGTCTCAGCAGCAGAGGTCGTCTCAACAGCAGCAGAAGAGGTCTGAACAACGGGAGTAGATGACACCTCCACAACAGGGGAAGTCTCAACAGAAGTAGTCTGGGCTGAGGACACAGCAGTAGTCTCATCAGCCAGAAGGGTGATCTTGCCTCCGGAGGAGGAGACAGGAGACTGGACAGCATTCTGAGATGACTCGGTGGTAATAGCTGCAGAACTAGTAGAAGTAGTTTTGGGGGTAGCAATAGTCTGAGCAGAAGAAGTGCTTGAAGTCAGAGGAGTAGAAGAGCTGGTAGAGCTAGTGGACGTCTTAACGACAGGCAGGGGAGTGGAAGAGCTGGAAGTACTGGTCTTGACAACTGGGGGAGTGGTAGAAGTAGATGACGAAGTAGTCTTAACCACAGCAGGTACAGAAGAAGTGCTCGTAGAAGTGGTCTTCACAACAACAGGGGGCACTGAAGAGGAGGTAGAAGTGCTGGTAGTCTGAACCACAGGAGCAGGAGTTGAAGCTGTGCTTGTAGAAGTAGTCTTAATCACAGGAGGGATGGAAGACGAGGTGCTTGTAGAAGTACTGGTAGTCTTGATCACAACTGGAGGGGTTGATGAACTAGTAGAAGTGGACGTAGTCTTAACAACCACAGGAGGCATAGAGGAGCTGGTGGTAGTAGAGGTTGTCTTGATCACTACTGGAGGAGTAGAAGACGAAGAGGTAGTAGAGGTGGTCTTGACAACAGGATCAGGTGTGGAGGTAGAAGAGGTACTGGTAGTCTTAACCACAGGAGGCACTGAAGAAGAGCTTGAGGTAGTGACAAAAACAGGAGGCACAGTGGTAGAAGTGGTAGTCTTCACTGGAGTAGGTGAAGGAGACGAGGTAGAAGTGGTAGTCTTGATCACAGGAGGAGTTGACGAACTAGTAGAAGTACTTGTAGTCTTCACAGGAGGAGGAGTAGAAGTAGAAGTAGTCACAGGAACAGGAGTACTACTGGTGCTAGTGGTAACAGCTGAGGTGACAGGAACAACCGGAGTCTTGGGTGTATAATTAGCAGAAGCAGTAAGAATTCCCAGTCCATTCAGCAAATACGTCAGAGCATTGGTAGCTACCACATAGTCACTGCTCAACAGCGTATTCTGCAACACAGTCGTCTCACTGTTGTACAACAAAATCATAGCACTCATGGCCTCGGCAGCGTCTTTTCGCGCGTTTTGAGTGTTGAAATCCTTCTTCCAGGTCTCCCAGTCCTTGGCAGCTGCTGAGTAGTCGGGAGACACGAGAAAACGGTCCACATTCTGCTTGATGAGAGACACAAAGTCCGGAAACACCTCTTCAGAAAAGCCGTCTCCAAACACCAACAGAGTCATACCCAGAGACATGACATTGTAGATATCCGTGTTGGAGATGATCAAAGAGAGAAACTGAGAAGCCTCAGATTGAGCCTGGGTTTCAGGAACGCCAGCCAGCTTGTTTTTCACCAGGGCGTCTGAAAAACGCGACGAAATCAGATCCACTTGGTAGCCTGCATTGAGACTGACTGTGACAGCTGCAGACGCGAATGAAGATAGAAATAGGGGAAGCAATTTCATGTTTGAGATGGAGATGAGAGTGACAAACAGCTATCTAAACACTTCGTGTTTTGGGCCTGCTCATTTTGGTATCATTTTGGGGGGTTGGTACCATCACCCTGGTTCAAAGAATAGCTCTGTCATTTTAGACTACCCCAAGTTAGTCTAGATGTAATAGGGGAGGTTTTAAAGGGCGTTTTTGAACTTCCCATGTATTCACCTGCTTCCTATAAGTTGATACATGACTTTTTACATCCACCTCTTCAATATCAAAAATGCATAGAAAAAATCATATGGGCGCTCCACAATCACACACACTTCACCTCTGCATTCTCCAAACCAGCCATTTTAGCCCCACGGTTGTTTCAGCTTGTATTGTCGAACTGCCTACTTTAGCGAGACTAGTGCCGTGAGGTCATCACGTCAACTCTATCGTCTTCGAAACATGTCAAAGAGAGCATCAATTGACGTATGGAGTTCGGAAACCTGTCAAATGAGCGTCAAATATTACACTCATTCTTGCCTCACTCAGTAATCGTGTTTTATTTTTCCATGTTATGGCTGCTTGTACCCTGTCTGTTTAGTGGTGCAGGGGTCTGTTCCCAGATTGGTAGTGTTTAAAAAGCAGGAATGGCGCTAAAGAAGGGTTATCGGGTGGGCGATGTGTCTATGCCCAGGATTTAGACTGTTATCAGGATGCTTGGTTTTTTAGCACAAAAACTGAGACACCGGAATATGTGCGAGGTTGAAAATAATAGACGGAATATTTGGAATAAATGGTAAATAAATTTAATTAAATGCAATTAAAAATATAGGGATGAGTTTAGCGTTTTCTCTTATCATATTAATGTATTTGGCAATGATTACTAATGAAGTAGATTTTAATTAATTTTAATGCAATTAATACAATTAAATTTAAATTAAATACTCATAAATATTTAAAAATAAATATAAAAAAAAACTAATAACACTAACAGTTCAAATCAAAACAAATACAAACAAATAGCCATGAGTTTCAAGGAGACCATTACTAAAATCTTGAAAACTACAGATCGCTACTCTGGCACAAATTACAATAAGAAATAGATTAAACAAACATTAGGAGATCACATAAAGAGCACAAAGGGAAGTGCGACGGCAATAATGATGCCGAAAGAGACAGAGGCGGCGGAGGCAGAGTTGGCCTGAGCGGTTTTGGAGGTGTTGGCCTTGGCATCGTCGGAGCCCTTGCCGTTGGAGGATCCAGAGCCGGATCCGGAGGAGCCAGATCCAGAAGATCCACCGTTAGAAGCAGATCCAGAGGAGCCGGAACCGTTAGAACCGGAGCTGGAACCGGAACCGGAACCAGAAGAGCCAGAGCCGTTAGAGCCAGAGCCGTTGGAACCGGAACCGTTGGAACCAGATCCAGAGTCAGACTTGGAACCGTCAGTCTTCGAGGTAGAGCCCTCGGTCTTGGAGGAGCCATCGGCCTTGGTATCAGACTTGGAGCCTTCGGTCTTGGAGCCATCAGTCTTGGAACCGTCAGTCTTGGAACCGTCAGTCTTAGAGCCATCGGTCTTGTCGCCAGACTTATCGCCAGACTTGTCACCGGACTTGTCACCGGACTTGTCACCGGACTTGTCACCACCAGTAGAGCCTCCAGAAGAAGTCTTCTCGGCAGAAGTGCCGGTAGCAGAATTGGAAGCAGCACCAGAGGCAGTGTTGGAGGCAGCAGTAGACTTGACATCAGAACCAGCAGACTTGGAACCAGCAGCGTCAGACTTGGCAGCGCCAGTAGCAGAAGCAGATCCAGTAGCAGAAGCAGATCCAGCAGCAGAAGCAGATCCAGCAGCAGAAGCAGATCCAGCAGCAGAAGCAGATCCAGCAGCAGAAGCAGATCCAGCAGCAGAAGCAGATCCAGCAGCAGAAGCAGATCCAGCAGCAGAAGCAGATCCAGCAGCAGAAGCAGATCCAGCAGCAGAAGCAGATCCAGCAGCAGAAGCAGATCCAGCAGCAGAAGCAGATCCAGCAGCAGAAGCAGATCCAGCAGCAGAAGCAGATCCAGCAGCAGAAGCAGATCCAGCAGCAGAAGCAGATCCAGCAGCAGAAGCAGATCCAGCAGCAGAAGCAGATCCAGCAGCAGAAGCAGATCCAGCAGCAGAAGCAGATCCAGCAGCAGAAGCAGATCCAGCAGCAGAAGCAGATCCAGCAGCAGAAGCAGATCCAGCAGCAGAAGCAGATCCAGCAGCAGAAGCAGATCCAGCAGCAGAAGCAGATCCAGCAGCAGAAGCAGATCCAGCAGCAGAAGCAGATCCAGCAGCAGAAGCAGATCCAGCAGCAGAAGCAGATCCAGCAGCAGAAGCAGATCCAGCAGCAGAAGCAGATCCAGCAGCAGAAGCAGATCCAGCAGCAGAAGCAGATCCAGCAGCAGAAGCAGATCCAGCAGCAGAAGCAGATCCAGCAGCAGTGGCAGACTTACCAGCGTCAGATCCGGACTTAGCACCAGCAGAAGAAGCGGCACCAGCAGAAGAAGCGGCACCAGCAGAAGTAGCGGATCCAGCAGCGGTAGCAGACTTGTCACCAGACTTACCAGCATCAGTGGCGGACTTGCCAGTATCGGAACCAGCAGACTTACCGGCGTCAGTAGCAGACTTGCCAGACTCAACAGCAGAGGACTGGACAACAGCAGTAACAGAGCCGACAGCGGTAGCAGAGCCAGAAGCACCACCCTCAGAAGCCTTGGAGGACACGGGAGCGGGAGCACCGCCGGTGGTCTCAACAACAGTCACAGTGACGGGAGCAATGACGGTAACCTGCTCGGTAGGAAGGCCATCGGTACCAATGATGGTCTCGGTGCCGCAGACGGGGCCAGTGACGGTCTTGGTAGTGACGGGAGAAACCACCTTGGAGGAGGAAGAGGCAGCAGAAGAAGCAGCAGCGGAAGAAACGGCGGAAGAAACAGCAGCGGTAGTAGCAACGGAAGAGGCAACGGTAACCTGCTCGGTGGGGAGTCCGTCAGAACCAATGATAGTCTCAGTGCCAATAACAGGACCAGTGACGGTTCGGGTGGTGACAGGAGAGGTGACCTTGGAAGAAGATGAAGCAGCCACAGCGCTGGTTGTAGCAGAAGGAGCGGTAGTAGTGGGAGCAGGGGCAACAGTGACCTGCTCGGTAGGAAGGCCGTCAGTGCCGATGATGGTGGCGGTTCCAGTAACAGGGCCAGTGACGGTTTGAGTGGTCACGGGCTTGAGAGGAGTGGAAGAGGCCTTGGCAGCAGTAGAAGAAGCGGCAGCAGTAGAAGAAGCGGCAGCAGCAGAGGTTGTAGGGGCAGGAGCCACAGTCACCTGCTCAGTGGGAAGACCGTCAGTGCCAATGATAGTCTCAGTACCGATGACGGGTCCGGTGACAGTTCGGGTAGTGACGGGGGTAGGCTTAGCGGAAGAAGTGTGAGCGGAAAGGTCTCCCTGCTGGGTGATCTTCTGGGAAGTGGTAGAAGGAGCGACAGTGACCTGCTCAGTCTTGTATCCGTCGGTACCGGTAATGGTCTCGGTTCCGGCAGTAGGACCAGTGACAGTTCGGGTAGTAACGGGACCAGTGGGGGCAACAGTAACCTGCTCGGTCTTGTAACCATCGGTACCAGTGATAGTCTCGGTTCCAGCGGTAGGTCCAGAGACAGTTCGAGTAGCCACGGGTCCGGTAGGAGCAACAGTAACCTGCTCGGTCTTGTAGCCATCGGTACCAGTGATAGTCTCGGTTCCAGCGGTAGGTCCAGAGACAGTTCGAGTAGCCACGGGTCCGGTAGGAGCAACAGTAACCTGCTCGGTCTTGTAGCCATCGGTAC
Source organism: Yarrowia bubula (assembly GCA_900519075.1). Lineage (NCBI taxonomy): Eukaryota > Fungi > Ascomycota > Dipodascomycetes > Dipodascales > Yarrowia > Yarrowia bubula. Next base: position 99,298 of record ULGX01000010.1, on the reverse strand, counting down.
CAGTGATAGTCTCGGTTCCAGCGGTAGGTCCAGAGACAGTTCGAGTAGCCACGGGTCCGGTAGGAGCAACAGTAACCTGCTCGGTCTTGTAGCCATCGGTACCAGTGATAGTCTCGGTTCCAGCGGTAGGTCCAGAGACAGTTCGAGTAGCCACGGGTCCGGTAGGAGCAACAGTAACCTGCTCGGTCTTGTAGCCATCGGTACCAGTGATAGTCTCGGTTCCAGCGGTAGGTCCAGAGACAGTTCGAGTAGCCACGGGTCCGGTAGGAGCAACAGTAACCTGCTCGGTCTTGTAGCCATCGGTACCAGTGATAGTCTCGGTTCCAGCGGTAGGTCCAGAGACAGTTCGAGTAGCCACGGGTCCGGTAGGAGCAACAGTAACCTGCTCGGTCTTGTAGCCATCGGTTCCAGTGATAGTCTCGGTTCCAGCGGTAGGTCCAGAGACAGTTCGAGTAGCCACGGGTCCGGTAGGAGCAACAGTAACCTGCTCGGTCTTGTATCCATCAGTACCGGTAAAAGTCTCAGTGCCAGCAGTAGGGCCGGAAACGGTTCGAGTGGCAACAGGTCCAGTGGGGGCGACAGTGATCTGCTCAGTGGGGTAGCCGTCGGTACCGATGATGGTCTCGGTACCAGCAGTGGGACCAGAGACGTAGTTGGTAGTAACAGGACCGGTAGGGCCAACAGTGATGATCTGGGTGGGGATACCGTCAGCACCAGTGATAGCAGTGGAACCAGCGGTAGGGCCGTACTCGGTCACAGTGGTCACATGGGCAGTGGAGTAGAGCACATGGGTGTTGATCTGAGTAGACACGAGGGTAGCGGTAGACAGAACCAGGTTGCTGGAAGTGAGAGTAGCCGAACAAGGGTTGACTTCCTCGTTACATCCAAGCAGGAAGGACAGCAGCGAGTTGTTGATGATGGAGCTCACCTCGTCGTGCCACACACCACAGAGCAGACAAGTGGCCAGGGCCTCTCGCATGCTGTTGAACCGGGGACAGATACACTTGGAGAGACCAAAGCAGCCGGCAATCTGGAGAGTCACCTCGGTACACTTGCCAATGCACTCCAGCAGGCCCTGGGAAGGAGGGGTCTTGGGGCAGGTGGTGGCGACAGCGTAGGTGGTGGGGACCAGAGTGGAAGACACAGACTCGCTGGAGAAGGTGATGGACTCGGTGCTGAAGGACGAGTAGACGACATCAGAAGCAGGAGCGTTGGTGATCACGGGCTGGGGCTTGGGCTTGGAGGTGGCAGGAGAAGTCACGGGGGGAGGAGGAGCAATCTGTGCCGAAGACGAAGGAGGGGGAGGAGGAGCAGCTGAAGAAGAAGGAGGAGGAGGGGGAGGGGCCTCAGTAGTGGGGGGAGGGGGAGGAGGAGCCTCAGTGGTAGGGGGAGGGGGAGGGGGAGGAGGAGCTGCCGAAGAGGTAGTCACTGCAACAACTTCAGTGGTGGCAGGGTCCAGCAGATGCAGCTCTCGAAGCAGAGAAGTGGCGATGCTTCGGACGGTGAAAATGGCCTCGGAGACACTGGGGACGGTACTGATGGCAAACAGGGGGTTGGTCAGCAGAGCAACGTAGTCCGAGTTGAGCGTCAGGGCCCGGTGCCAGGCGCCCAAAGTATCGTAGTGGGCTCCATTAGCCAGCACCAGCGAAGAGGCGGTCTTGAAGTCCTCACCCTGCATGTAGGTGACCATGGCACTGGTGATGACGTTCACAAAGGGAGGGAAGTTATCGGTGTTGATGCCCTCGATGGCAATGATGTTGATGGCCGAGACGAAGACGTCGTACAGGCCCTGGTTGGACAGCAGAGCAGAGACCAGAGTGGAAACCTCAGTGGCGGCATCGGCTTCGGGGTATCCAGGCGATCGGTTCTCGACGATGGCAGTCGAGATCTTCTTGGCAATGTCGTCAACAATGAAGTTGTGCTTGGAGATGGCAGCGGCAGCAAGGCCAGCAGAGCCCAGAACATAGGCGAGTTTGACCATGGCGAGAGAACGAGTGTGGGTGGTGGGGAGCACATGGACAGTGGGGTGGGTGTATATATACAGCCACTGGTGACCCCCGTCCGTCCCGCCGTATCCCCGCGGTGCTTACCCGCACCCATGGTCTCGATCGCTGTGGCAGGGGTGACAAAGGGGTTAGAGCATTCCACACGACAACAGCAGTGGTGTGTACGTGAAACAGTCTAGTGAGGTGTGGCTGTCTGTGTTGGCTTCTGTGGCCGTCTTTTGTGGCAGACTTTTGTGGCAGACTTCTGTGTCACCTTCTGAGTCGCCTTCTTTCGCAATGGTTAGTTTGTCATTGTATCACAATGGGTATCATGGTATGTGGTATCATGGGTTTGTAGCACGACACACCCAGTGTCATGGTTGGTATCATGGTATCAGTACTCATCAGGTATCATCAGGAGAACGCGATACCCTTGCACTTGTTTAGACCATGCTACTGCGAGATGGCTGCTTCGCGTGTATATGTTTTGTCTGTTGTATGGTTGTTAAGAGTGATGTGTAAGAGGAAGAGTGTGATACTGGAATAAGGTGTCTTATCATGCATATTGACATCTGGTTGTGTAATCTGACAGGTCGAATACGATACGAAATATCTTGACAGACACGATGAGGACCCACTCTAGCAGCCAGTTTCAGATTGACAGGCATATCCGTCTAGCCTAGTGGCTGCTATAGTCTAGGCTTGCAGCCATAGTGGGCGTCATAAACTGGGCAGCGTACATGCAGCCATGAGAGAAACAGAGAATAACAGAAACAAAGATTAAATCACTAAAATAACAATAAATCAAATTAAATTCATTCCTTACATACAATGATTTTCCTCATCGTATAGCTCTCCCTACAAAGTCGTTTTTCAAACACTATGTTAGCACCCGGTTAGCACCGTTTTAGCCCTGCTCAAGGATGACGGCTTTCAAACCCTGGCTGATAGTAGCTTGTTAGACTACCGGTACCCTGGTAGGTAGTGCTCGCCGGGTAAACAGTCTAAAACCGAGGTTATGCTGAAACTGGGCATCATTAGCTCGTACAACTGCATTAGCTCCGTAGTAACAGGCCAAACCCCAGATGCCATGAAACAACGGGGTTACTCGGCTACACGGTTAGCTCTATTCGTATAGCAGTATCCAGCATTGGAATGTGTTGAATCACTAGCAACGCCAAGAAAAAAAAAAGAAAACCAACAATTCTCGGACAATCCATTGTCGTAGCTACAGTACTACTACAGAACGTGAAATACAATAAATATCAATTCAATTAATTAATTCGGTCATCACAGATTCTCAGTTATTCACCTCCTCCTTATCCTTCTCCTTCTCTTCATGCTTATCCCAGGGTACCCACTTCGTGAATCCCTTCTTGGCTCTGCATCGTTTAGCAATATTGTTTTTCGCGCCTAGACTGCCAGCAATGGGGATTAGCTCGTCACGTGAGGTCTCTTTGTCACGTGACTCTGCTGACTCATCCCCGCGCACGTGACCATACTGAGGGTGCTGGAATGGTACGTGCTGAGGAGGAGGTACCGGCATCGGCACCGGCATCGGAACCCCCCACACGGGAATCGGAGGAGGCTGTATCACGTGAGCTTGGTGCACGTGATACGAGCCATTCATTTGAGGAATCACGTGATTCTGCACCACCTGCTCAGCGACTCTCAGTCTCTCAACCTCTTCTCTGGGAACCATCACCATACCCAGCTTGGCAGCCATCTCATGAAGTTGATCAACTGACGGGTTTTTTGAAGACAAAAGATCGTGGTACGTAGACAAAGGCAGAGTAACCGTTCCTTCATTGTTAGGAGTACTAGTAGCTGGTTTAGTGGGTGTATTCATATCTTCAACCAGAGTAGTATCCTCATCTCTATAGATGGAGTTGTTGGCTGTAACTGGACGTCTGAAGCGAACAGGAGTGGGTTGAACAGGTGCTGTAGAGAGAGGTTTGAATGCTTCAACTGCTGCATCAAAAGCTGCCTGCACGTCAGAAGGTGTAGGTGGGTGTCTGACTTGAGCTTTGCAGTATCGGGGTCGTACTGGAGTTACTGGGATAGCAACAGGGGGTACAACAGGTGCTTGAACTGGTGCTGTGACAACAGGAGGAGCTGATGGAGCAACAGGAGAAACAACTGGTGAAACAGCATCAACATCAACCACTTCAACTGTCACTTCAGCTTCAACAGGCTCAGGAATATCAGGTTCCTGAGGTTCAGTCACATGATTCTCCTGGGTCACGTGACTCTCCTTAGTCACATGACTCTCAGTCACCGGCTTCTCCACCATCTCACCTTCATACCGCTCCTTTGTAGACACACTCCATCCTCCCTTGTCACTTCCACTTTCTTCAATCCAGTAGAGAGGAGGAGGTTCGGTCACGTGAGGAGCGTTAGTCATGTGACCATTGTATGGAGCGTTGGTCACGTGACCTGTCTGAGAAGCGTGCACTTGAGGAACACCTGCCACCTGGACATTGTTCACAACACTCGGAGGCTTGTCAGTCACGTGAGATGGTGTCACGTGATCACCATTTGTCACGTGACCCTTATCAATCACGTGAGTATCTGTCACATGACTCTGAACTGGCTGAGTAGGGGGAGGTGTAGACACTGTTTCAATGGCTTCAACTTCAGCTTCAGGTTCAACCTCAACAGGTTCAACCTTCACAGGCTTAACAGGCTGTGGCGTAACATAATCAGGGTCGAAAATAACCACTCCATCCTCATCTTGCATCATACCCTGTTCAAAAACAATATGACCGTCAACATCAACTTCCACAACATCAGATTCATCAGATTCGTTTCCAGAGTCTGAATCTGAGTCTTCCACGTAGTCAGAGTGGCTAGCACGTGACTCTTTTTCTGCGATTTTTCTGTTCTGGACTCGGGTCACATCTCTATTGAGAATACGTAGTCCAGGTGTGAACAGATCAGCCACAGTGAGTTTACTCAGAGCTGAAAAGATTTCCTCATTAGTGACGATATCCTGATGCTTTTGGAACCCCACACCGTCACAAGCAGGCAAAGGATTGATATGCAAGCTTGTATCTTCGGGCATTTCGGTTCGGACAAACTCAGGGTGAGGAATACCCTTATGATGGTAGAACAGAGGAGACTGAGAGAAGCTCTTGAGCACCATTTCAGGCTTGATATCGGTCCAGGAACGGCTCAACCAGTTCAGTTTATGGCTCATCATTACATCTGGACGTTCAGCTAGAGGAGTAAGCCGTCCCTGAAACATACGTTTATGTTTGATGAACAAGCGACGCATTTCCTTGACGAAAATCGAACCCATGGGAGTCATGTACGGTCCAGCACCTGGTGGAAGGTAGAGAAAGTTGATACCTTGAAACTCTGGCCATAGAGAGACAATGTTAGTAGCAGTATGGTAAAGACCGATATTTTCCAGTACTAGAACAACAGGTTTCTCAAGAGTCTCCTCTGCAAAGTTCAGTAACCACTGTACAAACGTCACACCGTCCATTTCTCCGTTCTCCTGCTTCACACAGTGCATGTTCATGGTGTTGTTAGGTCCAGTCATTACTTTACGTTCAAGACACGCTTTTCGAAACAGCTCAGAGTGAAAGCACACGTTTTGTTCGTTCATTAGACCCTCCAGTTCCATGTCAGATTTGATAATAGGCAGTTTGAGCCGTCTGTCATACGCAAACTCTCCATCTACTTTCATGGGATTGTTGAGTTTAGACTCGACCAAACGACGGTAAGTCTTGTTCCAGAGAGTGTCGTGTGCTTTTTGAGCAGCTTGTACCACTTTGAAGCGAGTTTCCAGCTCTTCCTCACGCTTCTCGATCTCAGAAAGCAGAGTTTCAGGGTCAGAATCGTCCAATTTCGGTCGTTTTCGAGTTCTGGGGCGACTTTTAGCTAGTTTGAGCCTATGGAACTCCATCATCAGCTTCGCCAGCTCCTTTTCCATCTCCTGTTTGTGTTCCTGAGCCTTTTCGAGCTTGGTTTTGAGAGCTTTGCACGCTTCATCAGCTCTATCTCTGTACTCTTTCTCCTGTTCTTCAGACAAAACAGGGTTATGGAAATCCTGAAGTTCCTGGTCGAAATCCGTAAACACCTCGTTCATGACAACCCAAGGAGAGACCTTCAAACTTGCATCTGCATTGCAACACATCCAAGTATCGAGGTTAGCGTCTCTCATTTCAATGGTGATTTTCTGAAAACTGAAAATGCAGTCCTTCGTATACCCATCCAGCATCTTCCAGGAGTCATCCAGAGACGCCACAGCTGTCAGTTCATCGCTGAAACTCCGTCCAGACTCCATTCTGTAATTGTATGAGCCTCCTTTAACAGCTCTTTTCACCCAAGAGTCACAAGGCATTTCTTTCATGTCAAAAGCGTCCCTATACTCTGGTCCAATGAGATCCATACACCCCTGAACCACCCCCAAGGCCAGTTCGTAGTTGTAAGGAACGGTAGGAGAAACGTGATTTTGAAAAAACGAAACCACCATTTCTTCCACATGAGGGTACCTGCTTCCTGACATTTTTGGGTTGCGCTGTTTCATGAGCCATAATTTCTTCTCAGCTTGCTGCTTCCTCACCTTCTTTCTGTTCTTCTTCATGTGCTTGAAGTATCTCAAGAAAACAGGTAGATCAAAGTCGATAGACTTGTTTGGCTTCCAAGCTTCAATTCGGATGGCATTGTAGTAGATGGCTCGTTGACGTGCCTTACCTGTCAGTTTGTACTTGGTAGTGAGCTTAGCGTAGATGGCAATCAACTCCAGCTGTTTCGGAAGGGGAATGATGTTTCTGGGGTGACCCTGTGTATCTTCTTCCTCCTCTTCAGGCTGTTCTGTTCCGTATTTGTGGTACTTGTGAGTAATGAGGATTTTCCCCACATCAGAACAGTACGTTTCTTTTTCCGGAGGTCCAATTTCGTCAGTCATGGTGTAGTTGTATTGATATTCATCGCGACATGTTCGCGTATAAACTAATTGAAACCTTAATACCTCATTAACCTTATTTTACTACACCCAAAACACACAAACTGAAATCACACCCCTACTCTACATAGCTACCATGCTCTCAAGTACTAGCAACGGATACGATACCTCTCTGCGATATGATACCCCTGTCGACACAGACGCTCTGATGGCGCACAACCAGCAGCTGCAGGATTCTCTACAAGAGTGTCTCAGAGAAATCGAACTGCTCAAACTCGAACTGCACCAGAAAGAAATGAGAATCGAGGAGCTGGAAATGAGGACGAATTCGAACACTTCGAATGAGTCACGTGAGTCGGGGTCGCTGGAAGATACCCAGAACAAGATAGGCGCTCTGATTATGGGTGAGGAGGTTAGTATTCCAAAGGAGTTGATGGGCGACTTTTTGGGATTTAATCTGCAGGAGTTTTTAGATGAGTGTTAGAGTGAGATACCAGTGTATATGTGTGTATAGATAATAAAAAATGAGTGCAATGAGGGAGTGTATGGGACTGTTGTACAGATAAAAGCTGTAATATTGATGGTAGAGGTGTGATAGTTGCATGGTTGTACTCCTTGAGTCTAGACGATCATTTTTATACTGGTCTTGTGAAAGTAGAGTGGATATATGGCTGTGCTAAGAACGTTCCTCTCACCTCTCTGTCATTGACCTATCAATTCTGAGATATATATTATAGCAAGGTCTTAAATAATGAATTCATTACACTCTAGGCACATTTCTGATCACGTGGATACCAACAATGCCCCTATTTTACGTATTTCAGTGTTTTCTGCCTTGTTTAGTTGAGAGTTTTGTTAAGAATATCTCAGTTCTCAGCATTCCCGACTTCTCAGGAAAATAAAAAATATACAGCTAGAAAGCCAGTATTTCTAATATTATATTTACCACTTAATCTCACTTCACACCAATACTAACATTTCCAGCAGAATTCACCCCCATATCACCCCTTTACTTAACCTTTACTCTCTAAAAAAATACGTTACGAAATTTTCTATCCTGTCTTCATAATCCAACTTTTCTTCACCAAACTCCAACTATCATAATACCAAAATACTCCCCTGAATCTCCTGATTCCAATGGTATATCCCATTTTCCTCTAGCCCTTCCCGTTCAGCGTACAGAAACTACCCCAGAACAGGCTACAGCTTAAACGAAAACCTCTTTTCCACCATCACCACTTGTAAAATCACGTGACTCATAATCACCCCAATCTCCCGTGACACTATCCTTCCTCTTTTCTGCTGACTAAACACTGCATCTTTAACGCACCTCTTTCCCAAACTCTCTTGTTCATCACCACCTCACACTACACTCTACAACCCAACATGATCCTGGATAACGGCTCGTATACTATCAAAAGCGACCGTTTAGACGACACAGACACGCCCAACGCGTTGATCAGGGGACGCGACAAGACGATTTACGTCGGTCAAGACCTCCAAAAGTGCAAAGATTACGCCTCTCTGGTGTTCAAACGGCCTTCGGAAAAAGGCCAACTCATCAACTGGGATTTACAAAAGGCTGTTTGGGATAACCTTTTCTACAACCCGCAAACGGGTATTGATACAGATCCGACTTTACTCTTGACTCAATATCCTCTTACTCTACCTCAAGTGTCTGCTAATATCGATCAAGTGGTGTTTGAAGAGTATGGATTTGAGCAGTATCACCGCACAGAAGCAGCTAATCTCGTGGCGTGGTCAAGTGGAGCGTGTCTGGATGCGTGTCTGGTAGTTGATGCTGGATTTAATGCCACTCATGTGACTCCAGTGTTGTTTGGACAAGTACATGAAGCTGGTATTAGACGGGTCAATGTGGGAGGCAAAACAATGACGAATTTGTTGAAGGAAACGGTGTCGTTTCGTCATTACAATATGATGGATGAAACGTATATCATCAATCGGGTCAAAGAAAAGGTATGTTTTGTGTCTCAGGATTTTGACGCTGATTTGGATCTAGCAAAGAAGACAAAATCACTACAAGTAGAGTACGCTCTGCCTGATTACAAAACGACAAAACTGGGATATGTGGTGGACAGAAAACAGCATGATATCAGTGAACTTCAGTGTTTGAAACTGGGCAATGAACGATTCACCATGCCTGAAATTCTCTTTGACCCCTCAATTATCGACCTACAGCAAAGTGGACTGTGTGAGACGATCGCAGAGTCGATTCAGGCTTCTCCAAAGGAGTTTAGATCGCTTCTGTGTTCGAATATCGTCATTGTAGGAGGATGTGCAAAGTTACCCGGCTTTCAGAGCAGATTGGAGAAAGATCTGAGACCGCTGATTCCGTCAGAGTACGATATGAAGACGAGATTGGATGATAAACCTGATTTTACGGCTTTGCAAGGTGGAAAAGTGCTGGTTGATCAACCGGGTTTTAACAACTTGTGTGTTACTAAGCAGGAATATGAGGAGTATGGATGGAGACTGTGCAGACAGAGGTTTCAGGGAGAGACGTTTGAAGAGGAGGAGGAGTAGTGTATATAAGCAAGGGGCTGTTATTTATCGAATTTTTGTACATTAAATTTAAATTAAATTAAATTAATGAAAAATTAAGAAATTAATTGGGAGAAATCAAACAAGTGCGGGATATGTTGCATATGCATTTATTTGAAGCTGGTGTTTTACTTTTGAGAGTCATTCTGGTGTTCTTTAAGCTTAATTGAAAAGGGATCACATTAGTGGACCCGATACTTGAAGAAAAACTAATAGTCACAGGTTTTTTGAAATATCCATGCTACACCTTCAACCTCCTCTTATCTGCTCATGTGACATCTGTCTCTCCATTTTGATACCATGCACGTCACCCTTATCATGACAAACAACCCAATCTGATAGGTTATCGTATTTTTCGTATTTTGCAGACCCACTTTCTTAAAGCCTTATTTTAGATAAGATTTGTTACCTCGGCAGTTTTTATCTACCGTGAAATCGCTATTTGAAGTGTCTGAGAGGTCTATAAGTTTTACTATAGCATTATACATGTTACATGACTCCCAAAAATCAATATCTAAGCTCAATCTCTCGTTTTGCACCTCCCATAGCGTTATCTATATTCCCCTCCTACTTACCCAACTCTATCTAAAAGCCAATTAAAAAAAAAGTTTCGGCAACAAAATTACTTACAAACAAAGAATCTGAAAATCACCTTATTTTGGTATTTGAGAGCACAAGTCGGTTATTGCGCTGTATCCTTATGCTGACTAAGCTCCACTTTGTCATTTCCCGCCTCGGCAGATGTCACAGCATGTCTCATTGTGCTGAGACATCGACAGAGTCTATAATAATGTACGCCAACCTGATTTTAGGAGCTTTTGGACACGTGGAAATGCGTGCTAAAGTGAGCCCCCACGGGTTTATTATTTGATTTTATTTTGGCTTGTTTTTTTGGCGCCGGGTTTATTTGATAATAATTTGTTCATCTTTTTTAGTGTGCATATATTGCCAATGTGTCTGCGAAAAATCGAGAAATATTCATAATAAACGAGAAATTGTTTGGGTGAAACAGCGACGCGCGGAATCGTCGGGATTCATCGTTTTTCGTGCATATATATGAGACATGTGTCGAGATAGTGACGATAGAGGGGCAGTTATGAACATGTAGGAGGTTTAAATGGGTGTATATAGATTTAAAGAAAACAGGGGAGCAGCAAATACGCCGTTTCTGGACTGTTTCAAGCTCTTCGAGACACTGTCTGAGGTTGAGGGCTGATAGCAATGCATTTATAAGACATGGTCTGGATTGTAGATCAAGAAAGGAGTGTGAAATTGGCCAAAACAAAAAAGAAATACAAAATTACTCGACCTGTATGACAATATGCACGGAACTGGAGTTGTCTTTGTCGTTTTTGTTTATTTAATTTACGTGTTTTTTTGTCTTGGCTTAAAACGTGTTTTGTCGAGGACGATGATGAAACAAGGACATGATAATAACCCAAGTAGTTCTAGCGCTACAGAGCTGCCAGAGCGCTGAAAATAAGCCCAAACGAAAGCCACGATGTCATTCATCCACCATCTCCGCTCTTACACCCCCACACCCCTCTTTATCCTCCAATAGCCTTCTGCACCTGAGTCACCAAAAGTGCTCTCAAACCTCAAAGTCAACTCAAACCCAAACCAAAGCCAAACCAAAGCCAAGCCAAAGTGATCAGCAAATGTGTGACCATGCACTGATCGGCGTTTACCGAGTACGACATGACATGGCTGTGCTTGCCTGGACGAGTAGTTGAGAGCCAAGTAGCAGCTTAAGCAAGTGCAGTCAATTGGCGGGTTAGAAATGTGATCACTAATCCAAGCGTTTAATTGAGTGTCTAGACGCTTGAGACAGTGTTATACTCGTATCGTACTATTGATAAGCTGTATATTATGTGAAGACTCTAGCCTTATGGATACTGTCTACAAAGCTGTAACTAAACTGTCTACAAAATCTGTATCAAACAGTAACGAATACAGAAGCTGATACAATGAAGTTACTGTAGAGATATATTAGTGTATATCATTAGCTGTGTCTATCTGTAAATGTCTTCACTGTAGCTATGTTCATCTAGACAGCTCATGATAAGAGTGGCCTATTCACTTAGCTATAGCTAGAGTAAGTAGCCTTAAGGATACAACCATCAAAGCAGTAACAACACTGTCTAAGCCAAAAACAATAACTTATACAGAAGTAGATACAATGAAGCTATAGAAATAATGAGCCATTAGCTGTGTGTATCTGTTTGTCTTCACTGTATCTAGAGTGGTCTAGTAGATTTAGTAACATCCAGACCCCCACACTAGCTAATGGTCTAACTACGGTGTACCTTTTTATAGTCTCATCCAGACTCAAGCTACAGGTAGGCCCAGTACAAGTAGTCCCTAACTCATCTCACTACTGTGTGGGGTATGACTCTAGGCAGTCTGAAAAAAACATCTAGACAATATGAGCTAGAGCACATAGTAACATCTAGATGTTCTCTATGGACTAATTATGACCTGTTGTATATACAATAGACAGTATTGTAGATACAGCTATCCAGGTAGACAGTATTGTAGATACAGCTTCCAGGTAGACAGTATTGTAGATACAGCTTCCAGGTAGACAGTATTGTAGATACAGACAATCTCTCGCTACGCTCGATCTCGTCGGCTAATTCTCTTAAATAATATTATGCTAAATAGATACCCCCCTAAACAATCTCCGCCAACAGCCAAGCAAAACCTCCGACTCCAAAACACACATTCAACATCATAACCACGAAAACAAACGACTGGTGCCACAAAGAAGGCGTAGAAGTTCGCATCAGATACAACGTCAAACCCACAATGCCTAGAGCAGTGCTGAACATGAACGCCAGGAACGAGAAAGCAATAGCGCCTCCAGACACCTGGTTCATGTCTTCTCCAGCAATAATGCCACAAAGCACACCCACAATCAAAGTAGACAGCAGGAAACAAGTGGAGTAGAAGAGAGACAGCACTCGGTCTCGTCGGTCAGCAATAAGCTGCTGCTGATGACCGTATCCGGCAAACTCGTCTTCTCCATAGATATCAGTCACCTGCTCATTGACAGAAGAAGCCGCAGAGCCGTAATCGTAGCCCTGGTAGTTGGGGTTGATTCTAGGCGAGTACAGACGTCCTCGTAGCAGCGACTCCTCCTCGTTATCAGAGGCTGACTCTTCATCAGAGAGAGAAGAGTGTCTGGGCTTGATACCCATGAGTTCCCGCACCTTGGAGGCCGTCTTATGCACCTTATCCGCCAAGTTGTCCGAGATTCGAATCAGCTTGTTCACATGGCCTTCAGTCAGGAAATCATGCGTGATATGCTGCTCGTCGGCGTTGGTGTAGATGAAAATGCCACTGTCGTCCTCTCCATCCTCGGGATTGTCAAACTCGTTCCAGTATCGAACCTTGGGAGGCTCGGTGGTCTCCTGAGACGTGTCAGACAGCTCATCGGTCAGAGAAGGGATAGATCCAGGCGACGAATTGAGCAAAATCGAGCCGGAAACGGGCTGTGCAGGTGTATCACGTGACAGCTGCAGCTGAGCAGCTCCAGACCGCTCAGCAGCCACTGTAGGGTCCTCTCTGACCTTTTTGGGTGGCAGTTTGAGCAGATCCACCTTGTTCAAAGTCTTCATCCAGTGAGGAGGTTTAGACAGAGCCTGGGAGTGGAACAGGGCAATGGAGTGCGAGTACACCGAAAAGCCGTCGACCACGTGCACGAGATGCGACTTTTCAATGTCCTCGATCCACTGAGGCTTCAGACCCTTCCATTTCACCTCCAGAACGGCATAAGGAAAAGATGCAGACTTGGGGCCGTCCTTGGTGAAATGCGAATGGAAACCGGCTCTCTTGACGGTGATGGTTTCGTCAAGGGTGGCCCAGACCTTGGACGACTCGTTGGGGTTGTCCAGAGCGGATCCAGAAGGAGTGTTTTGCTCAAAGATGGATACAGACTTTCGTCGTTCTCCAATGGACATGGAGAGAGAATCTTCGAACAAAAATCGAGATCGATGCATAGAAGCCTGAGAGAGAGGCACAGCGTTTCGCTTGGCTACCCACTCAACTCCAAGCTTACCACTACCGTTCAGGTTCTCAATCTCCCACTTGCAGTCCTCGAGATTGGAATGGTAGATGGCGTCTGCGAGGTCACGTGACACACGCGACGCGGCAAAGTGTCTAAATCCTCCGACAGGCGCACACAGCACGTAATCGGGGTCCGTTTCGGGTCCGGCTTCAGACAAATGCATGGTTTGGTGGGGTGAGTCGGTGTCTGTCACGTGATCCTTGGGTAGGACGTCCACCCACCGGATTTGCCCCGGTTCTGTGCTCGTTTGGATTGAAATGAGCTTCCGGGGGTCGTCGAGGTAGACGGCATGGGAGTGTTCGGTGACATGCTGGTCGGACAGAGCACGTGTGAGGGTTAGGGACGGTCGTCGAGACAGGGTAGGGGTTCCTGGCTGGATTGTGTCGACCGAAGTGGCCAGGACTTCTCCCTTTTGTCTGAGGGTCTTTGGTGAGTCGACAAAGCTCATGGTCTTGAGCAACATGACCTTGAGCTCGGTAATGTGGTCAGGATGGACCCACATTTGCACGGCTCCTGCGTTGGGCATGTTGGTGGCCAGGGTGACCATCTCCGTGTCGAACTGGGCCGGGTTGGACGTATCTCCTTCACCCAGACAGTTTTCAATGTACGTGTTGATGGACTGGTACTTGGCCTGTCTGAGGGTTTCAAAGATGAACGAGAGTTCCAGGAAGACCGGGGTGAAGTCCTGCTGTGTGAACGAGTACATGTTGTCGAGCACAGGTGTAAACGACTGATGTAGGGTCTGTTTTCCGCTCCACTTTGCGTACTTTTTGAGCAGCTTTCTGAATCCCGTTCTCTGCACGCCGATAAACCGGGCCAGGTTCTGCACCTCCACCGTCACCCGGTTAATCTCCGTTCGCAGCTTGTACAGCCTTGTTTGTCGTCGCTTTGAGTTCAAATGGTGCGCATAGCTCTTGCCCTGAGTAGCATAGGTTTCCTCCTTCACTCGGTCGTCTTCGGCGATATGATCAATAGTCTTTTGGCAGTGGATAATCCGCCGGTCAATCTCGCCCGTCTTGGAGCGCACAAACAGCGAAATGTGCTCAAACTCGTTTTTCAGCGCGTCCAGCACATGCTGTTCTGTGGTCGGGTCTTTGGCATCGTCGGTCGTGGCCCGCTTGATGATGTTTTTGATTTCGTCGTAGTCCAGGTTGTGCGACTTCCACTCGGGGACCGAGCGCTGGCTGAGTTCCGAGCCGTATTTCATGGTAGTTTGATGTCTACAGGTAGAGGGGAGCGCTGCGTATATGTAGTGGTAATGTAGGGAGCACCTGCCAAAGTCTATTTGGCCCAAAAAGCTGAACGACAAGACCCAAAGCCAAAAGGTCTAAAAAGCCAAAAAGCCAACCTTGTAGATACCCCAACCGTAAACCCTATGTGGTAGGCCCAAATGACTACTGGTAGCTGGTGAACGAGTGTAGAGATGTGTGTGTTTGTGTTTGTACCCTGTGTTTGCATCTGTGTAACAAGTATACGTGTTCTGTTTGCACCTTCAACCCCAAATCAACTCACCCGCTCGTACAGTACAGCTATACATTTCCCAAACCATACATTTCGCGTATACTTTGATCGTCCTAAGAAGATATCAGCCACGATTGGAATGAGTGGACAAATCATGACCAAGCTGAGATAGCACTGAACAGAACACAGAACGGTCTGATAGGCACATAACCTGTTAAAACCGACGATACAACATGGAGATGAGGTTTTGTTGTTTTATTTTTTCATTTTACCAATTCCAACTTCTCACAATCACAGTCAAAACTGGCACCCTTTGCAAACCTTGGAAAAACGCTAAATGGTGTTAAATTTCGAGCTAGCCAAAGCCTACTTCGATCCACTACGCTCCAAGCGCTCAAACTCACTGTCGCGTGCGCATGGCATCAGGAGTGATTTCGTAAGCGTGCTTGTTGTGGTAGGGTGGCGGTTTGTATGCTTACATAATCACCATGTGCCGTTCTACACATGACTCAGTAGCGAGGCTGAGCAGACGTGCAGCCGAGGAAATAGGCAGATTTAGTGCACCTGGACAAAGAGCTCTTTTTTTTTAAACCTCGTCTTAAAACTAAACCTTGTATGGTATCTGGAGTTTAACGACGAGTGAGGGTGTGTGATTGAGAAGAATGTAGTTAGGGGGTGTTTCTGAGGCCCAGGATTTTGAGAGAAAAAAATCCGATTTTCCGTGATTTTCCTGATTTTCCTGATTTTTTTCTGATTTTCCTGAATTTCCTGAATTTTTTTCCCTATTATCCCATTTAGACCATCCACCAAACCGTGTATCAATAGATACCCGCTACGACGCTGTGACTCGTCAGCATGCACCACGGCCTTATTTGTCAAAACGCGGAGATGCCTCGATCCTGCTGTGCACCGCAAAGCACATGCGGCCTGAGTCGAGATAGGGTCGCGGAGATTTTGCGGGTTTTGCCGATTTCGCCGATTTTCAGCCCATTTTTGCTGTCAGATTTCGAACAAGCACTAGTCTTTTTGCCTTTATTATCTGTCTGCTTTGAGGGTGGAAAAATATGTGCGCTAGCGCCACGCTAAAAAGCTGAATGATAATCCACCGTTACGGATGCGTCAGAGGGAACGACAATAATACAAGAAAAATACAGGAAAAATACAGGGAAATACGCAAAATTCAACAAATCCTGGTAATTCGGACAACGTCACACCCCCACTCACCCCGCTTTCCCACCAACCGCGCTTATCTTTTGACAGAAGCCTGCGTTTGTTGCTGTAAAAAGCTGCATTTTCTGCGTTTCATCTAGCACGGCTTTGAACTTGACACCCAAACGTTCTTGTCGCACGACACCAGCTCGTGTGACTCGGAAAAAAAAAGACAAACGGAAAACGGTAAATACGGGAATTTCCGAAGCGTGGTTGGTGCAGAAATGCACAAAACGCAGATGTATAGACATAACTCACAAGTGCAAGTGCAAGTACATACATGGAGGCATGAAGGGCGATGATATATGTTTGCTTTTGTCCATCTGATGTTCGGTCTTTGATCAACCCGTTCTCCGTCTTTTGTATGTACTTGTACACTCCCCTCATCCGTATTCGTCTGTAGAGTTGAAGATGAGGTGCTGTAGCGAAGTGCACTAAAAGGAGCGTGTATCTATGGAAACAAGTGGAGTCAACAATAGTAAATAATGCCGTCCATAAACATACCAGTACATCAGTTATTGATATTGTTTGCATTACTTTTATGTTGTTTTTCATGTTGTTTTTCATGTCATTTTTCCCTGATCAACATCTGTACGTACAGTACGTACATTTTCATTTTCTCCGCGGACCATCTCAGTCTTGGCCCTGCACACATGCACCATTACACCATACAATCTGAAAGGGCCTCTTTAAATACATAACCTCCGGGTCCTCACATGCTACCAGTAGCTCGGATTATTGCATTAGCCACTTGGAGTGTGCACGCGACTGCCTAAACATACGCCCCACACGATCTATAAAAGAGTTAAAAAAAATACACCCAAAATGCCCCCATTTTTCACCCATTCAGACCTGCATTACAACCTTGAAACACGGACTCCGTAAAGCCCTGTTATGTCCAAATCTCCGCCTTGTCCGACTCTGCTTGGTGCCTCTCGCTTTTCTTTTACCAACCCTAACCATACCATAGGTTTACGACTTCCACTGCTTCCTCTATGCACCAGACAGACGCTCAACTATAAAGGCCCCCCTGGAGGGTGGGCAGTGGGCGCGAAAAATTAATCCCACATAAGCTACTCACGGACAGCTTCAAGGGGTAAAAGAAATGCTGGAAAAATCAAAAAAAAATGGCAAAAACAAAAACAAGAGCCGCCAAGACCCCACACTACCGGCCGCGTATGTGGATATATGCCCGTGAGAACTGCCGAGGTGTGAGATGGCATATTTCGGTTACCGAATTAAGAAATGAAAATGTCGGGAAAAATGGCGAAATTGCAAAAATTTGGCGAGAATTGCAGAAAGTGTTCACTACCAGTAGCGGAGATTTATTTTATAGAATAGCAGTACCAGTACCAGTAATTGCAGCACATACAGACTGTGTCTGTACTACAACGGCTCAGTTTCGTACACGGCTGGCTGAAATGACGCAAACGGCATCAGTCGCACGTCAATCACGTATTCTCCATGTATCGTACGTATTCGATACGGAGTGAGTGAGTTTTATATGCTCTTCGCTGTCTCGGACCCTGGTTCCTGGTTGCTAATTGCTAAAATGTCTCATGAATATTACGAATATTATGCGTTTCATGTTTGCCGAGTTGATGTGGTTTTGTCGTTTCCACTTATGTGATATATTCCTTGCTATTTTTTCACACTCTGATCCACTTTCCGTTTGCGCACGCGACTTCACCGATCATCAGGGATGAACCACTTTTATCTTCATCTAGATAACAGCAAGGACAGTTATCGGAACTTTCACGTCCAGATAGGGTTACGCAAAAATACAACATCGGAAATAAAACAAAAAGAATTCAAAATAAAACAAAAGAATTCAAATAAAATAAAAAACCACTACTGTACTTGTAGTCTGCTGCCCGTTATGCGCCTGGCCAACCCACAGGTTCACTTTAGCGCCAGCCATGTGGGTCTCCATTAGTCCATTAGTCTGATCTAAACAATCTAGACCCATGACGCTAGTTTAGCGTGAGGTGTGGCTATAAAAGAGGAATAGGTCCGCCTGAGCAAATTTCGGCTGAGGAAATTACTCCGTTCCGGATATATAATGGAAGTTGGGGATTTGTTGACATTAGTTGGGATGTTGCATGTAGTTAGAACTTTAGTTGAGGTAGTATTGGTGGATCTAAAACGCAGCTAAACTAGCCAGTCGCCTCAAATCTGTCTCACATGTGTTTCAGACGGGTGGGTCTGCTGATTAGTAGCGAGTTGATGACTAATATGTTGAAATAATGAATTCTGAATATTACTTAGGGGTTACTTAAGAAAATTCAAGTAGAAGCTGGTTTTGGAGATATATTGATGCTAGAGATATGGGAGGTAGATGAAAAGACGCAGCTCAGTCAGACGAATCCAACAAGATAATAATAATGGCCACTTGCAATAGTAATATTTTGCGTGAGTGGACTCTAAGCAATCACATTTTGTTAACGTTTGGACTGTACTAAGGCAGCATAATCAGCACCACATACCAGCACTACAGTACAAATCTGACTAAGCAGAGTGTCATAATAAGTGACACAAACACGACTATGACCATCACGTGACATATACTAACTCCCCCCACCTCCTACCACTCTACAAACGACTCGCTACCTCCTGCTAATTATGCTCCGATAATGAAAGTCCCAAACCTTATTTTTCAACAGTCCACCTAAACACAGCTGTAAATAGCACTCTTCATATTACACATCACCAGAAGTGGATTATCACAACAGCACACTCCAAAACCACACTCACGGACGTTACACAGACAGCAAGTATCTCAAAAGAACCGCAATCTCGAGGTTAGTAACCGACACAAACAACACCCCCAAAGATGTCGTTACTGCGAAACACAGCCCGACTTGTAAAGAGCACAGCTCCCGCTCTTACACAAACGCCCGGAATGGCACAAGTGCCCATCCCCCCCACTCCCATCCAGTTTGTGGCTCCCATCCGATCGATCAACACGCAGCATCATTTCGATACTCGGCGATTTGAGCTCAAACTCGAGCGAGAAGGATTCACGCCTCAACAGAGCAAATCGGTGATGAAGGCCATGTCGCGGGTGCTGGAAGACTCGTTCTCCAACCTCGGCAAGAACCTGGTGACACGTGAGCAGTTTTCGCGCCAGACGTACCAGCAAAAAGTCGATTTTGCCAAACTCAAGGGCGAGATGCAGCATTTCGACAAATCGGGGTTCAACAAGATCACCAGTGAACACGACCGGCTCAAAAAGGAGCTGGAGAAAATGCGCCAGAGACTCAAGGAGGATATCACAAAGACCAATGCTCACGTGAGACTGGACTTGTCGTTGGAAAAGGGACGAATCAAGACGGAAGCCGCCGCCCATGAAATGAAAATTCAGGATACCGCGTCCAGAGTGGAGCAGGAGATTTCGCAGACGAAGTCATACATTGATACGACCAAGGTGACGGTGTTGCAGTGGTTGGTGGGTATTTTCTCTGGTGCTGTTGCGATTGCGTTGGCGTATATTCGTTTCTTGACCTAGACGTCGTACGAAGTACGACGTCGAAAACGACATTGGACGGCGTACGAAGTACGTCGTTCATACTTCGACCTTGTGTCGTACTACTACGGCCTTGTGTCGTTACTACTACGGCCTTGTGTCGTTACTACTACGGTGCTGCACTTCGTACAACACCCCCGAGCCCGTACCTCAAAGGTACTTTATACCATAGACCCGGCTCGGATAGCATTACATTATAGATAAGCATTGTTTGGAGATGAATGTAGTCACGTGAGTGTGTATCACGTGATTGGTATTGGTTGTACTGGTAGTGTGGATACGTGTCATTCGGTTAGTATGTAAAGTAGTGTGGGTGGACCTCGGCTAAGATAGTGCATGGAATTTTTGTGGGGTAGCTACGGCGGTAAAAATACCACTGTTCCATTCGTGACACCTTGGAGGTTACCCTGTTGTACTTTGGAGTCCCCACCGCTCTTCTAGAAGCCGTGGTGATGTTCAGAGTACATTTATCAAGCCAGCTGAGAGGGCAGCTGAGATGCGAGTTTGGAAATTTAGGGTGGGATTTTGGGGAGGTGTAGCGGGTGGAGGAGTGGAGCTGTTGGAAATTGGGTGGCAGTTTTGGAATCAGCGAGGTGAGGGGAATCGAATGGTGGTGTTGGTTTTTCTGTAGCTTGAATATGAAGTGTTGCTGATGGACCATATCAGCTTTCTATACTCACTCCGTTTAAGGTGTATACTGTCAGATGAAAGTGGATGTTAACAAAACACAATGCAACAAACAGAACCAAGTAATATACCAGTCACGTGATGTCACGTGACACCCCCTGTACACTCCTCCTTCATACCAAACAAATCTCAAAACATCCATTTTCAGTCTCCTGCACCGTCATATTTTTCTCTTTCCTTTTCAATCAAAGTTTACGCGTCGGACTAAGGCATACTAAGACACGTCCAGACTATGGCACTGTTGGTCAATTGCGTGTATAAATACACGTGTTTGTATGTCACGTGATCTAACACCTGAACCGACGTCACGTGATAAAAATAAAATATTGATATTTCGTTTCTGAGACCATTCTATATACCTGTACCAGTCTGCAAGTTAGCTAAGGCAACCAAGACCAGTACACCATATTGTACAAGTACAAGGACCTCAATTGAGCTACAAATGAAGTAAAAGCGTGTGTTCTGTCCATCTCAATATTCAATGGTTACTGTATCAGCTACAGCCAAGAACACTCAATTGAGCTACACACCCAATTCTGTCTATCTCAATAATCAATTAACTACCTACAGCTGCACTGGAGTGTAGCTGTGATACCTCGCTTCGCTTCGGTATCCAGTATCTGTCGCTTCGCTCCATCTACTGGAAGAACAGCTCCTTGAGAATCTTGGCAGTATCCTCAGGGCTCTTAACAGCATGACCGATAGTCCGCTTGTCCTCGTAAATCTCGTAATCATTTCCTCCCTTGTAGGTCTTGTCTCCAAAGAAGTGAATCTCCTTAAAGTTCTCGCCCTCAACGTGCTGAAGACAATAAGTCTTATCCCAGCCGGTAGGGAAGACATCGAACGAGATCTGGCCTCCAATGGAGTAAGTCAGACCGTAATCCTTGAACTCCTCCTTGAGCTTGGCCACCATGGTCTCTCGCAGCTTGTGCTTGAGATCGTACTGCTCAAACTCGTTTCGCTCAGCGTTGGAAGCGTTTCGACCAACAGGAGACACGTTGATCATTCCGTTTCGGAACTCAATAAAAGTTCCTCGTCGCTTGGGCAGGTCCAAGTCGGCAAGGTACCGCAGAATCCAGATGACCAGCTTGTTGTACTTTTCGTCGCCGATCCAGCCAATGAACGACTGAGAAGCCAGCTCCTGGCCAGCCTTGTAGGCGGTGAGACCGTTCTCCGAGAAGCAGTAGTCGAACATGTCGAGCACGTTGGCGCCCAGCTGCTCCTTCTGCTTGACCAGATCAGAGCCTCCCACGAATCCAATCACGACCTTCTCCCGGGTCTTCTCGAGCAGCTCTCGCATGGAGTCGGAAATCTCGAGTCGAGCAGGAGTCAGGGTTCCGTCCACGTCAAAGAGAACGAGGGTGTCTTTCTGGGGTCGGTCAGCAATAGGAATCATTGTGTGTTGTAGAGGTGAAGTGTAGATGTAGAGTCTGGTTAAGTTTGTCGACCTACGTGTCGCGTTAGGGCAGGGGGAACTTTAGTAGACGTGAGAGAAAACAGAAGTTAAACACGTGTCTAAAGGGGGCAGGGAAAGAGATATATATATTAATTGGAGGTGTTTGTGTCACCACTGGGTGTGTGTTTGTGTCACTACACTACACTGCTGATTGCACTACAGTAGCACAGCCAAAGGGCAGCTCAGAAGTGTACATACAAGTACGGCTGGAAAGAGTACTTCTGAAAAGGGGTTATTTTTAGTCGCGATCGAGGGTTAGGGTAGGGGGAGATGGTCACGTGACTAGGCTGGCTTGTAGTATACTTGATCTGGATGGGCTGGTAGTTCTGTTCTGCTTATGGATGTCTCAGTTCAGTTGATCTGATATTTCATAACTGTATTCTATGCTGCCAAAAGTTTGGTCTTTTTAAGCTCTTAACCTGGTGGTGATTTGACCAAACTTATGGGAGCTATGGGAGCAGTGTAAGTACAAGAGGAAGGAGCATAGATTAGGGATTTTTTTGTACGGAGAGAAGACGGAATATTTGATTTATTGCTTCTTACTGGTGGTAGGGTGGATGTTTCGATGTATTATTCCCCAAAGTACAAGATAATACAGGGTAAATCTGGAAAATCAAAATATTTTTTTATTTTTTTTATTCTACCAGGTAAAATGATACAATGAAGTGAAAAGAAACCATATAAACAAACAAGTCACTTGCAATTGCCTCTGTAGACTCTCTTTAGCAGCTCTATTAAGACAGCATCATTTAAAGACCTGTGTTATGATAATCAGGTTGTTTTTTTTTTTTTTTTTTTATGCTAAAAAGATGTCTCGTAAGGATTACAAACAGTTAAAGACGGAGAAGAGTTGCATAAGTCCGCTTTCAATCATTACACATTCTCACTCAGCTTCTCAAGTGTACCGTTTTCATAAGTCCATGTTATTATACCTCAGCTTCACGGGCTGAGACTGAGCATATGAATATAATTGCCTCTACAAGTAGTGTAGGTCCAGATCACCGATACTGATCAGCTTATATGCTGGCTGTTGATTTTTCATATTACTGCTACCGGTACTATCTCTTCAGCCATTGTGAGGTTAGAGAAACATTACGTGAAGATAGCTGTTTTCCAACTATACATGCTGGTACAACTCCTTACAAAAGTTCGCTATGATCACGCTTTTACAGTCCATTCAATACTGATGTTACAGCCATGCGAGTTGTTTCTAACGATAGCTGATTTCTTGCTCTACACAATCATACAAGCTGTGGACATGTACGTAGAGAGCTGGGCTTTTGCTACCAGTACAAGTCTGTTCTATAAGTCACTGCTCGTTCAATACTCATGTTAGAGACTTGAGATGTATACCAAAAGATAGCGAATTTTTTATTCTACACTGACAAGAAGCGAGTTGGAAGTCGTTCGTCAAAAACGACTCAAGAACTTCTAGCTACTCGCAGTTCACTGTCCTCACTGCTCTCAGTCACTGTAAGCTCTATAGACATGTTACTGTCTGAGAGGTATACCAAAAGATAGCTAATTTTTCACTCCACAGTGTACGATACTGTAAAGTAAGTCACTCATCAAAAACTGTTACTCGCAGTGAGCTCTTCCCGTGACTGTAACCTCTATAGATGTGCTACTGGTACATTACAGACATTGGAGTTGTTTCTAACGATACAAGTACCGGTAGCTAATTTTTCACTCTACACGTTCACTTGTAGTTATAATACAACTCGCTTGCTCGTCATTAGTTACACAACTCATTTCGCTCATGGTAGTAGCTACTGTACAGTATATCTCCTTCAGTCAATGTAAGCTCCATAGACATGCTAAAGACAGAGAAGTTGTTTCTTACGACAGCTAATTTTTCACTCTACAGGATGACTTGCTTTGCTCATCTGCTACAATATAATACAATTCAAATCGCTTCGCTCGTTGTACTACAAGTACAGGTATATCTCTTCCAGTCACAGTAGGCTCAATAGACACGCTACTTGTAGGCCCAGCACCATCACCCAATAACCTTCCCTTCTTGGGCACCTTTATCTTACCATAGTAAATGACAGAGGTCCAGAATTTATCTCAGGTATTTAAAACAGACATGTTCCAGAGACATCTGCTACTTGTTCTACAATTCAAAAATAACCCCCAAAACTTTTTGCCCAACAGAAGGGAGCATTATGGCCAACTGTACAGACCTAAGAGTTGCTTCTAACGATAGCTAACGTTTCAGTCAATACCTCCATGAGGAAAAGCGAGATGTATCGTACGATACTGGTAAGTCGCTCCTCAAAAACTTCTACTCGCAGTGAACTCTTTCAGTCACAGTAGGCTCATTAGACATGCTGCAGACTTCAGATGTATACCAAAAGATAGCTAATTTTTTACTCTACATGACTTGCTGGTCAATGGCTACTACAACTCGCTACGCTCGTTGTACTACGCTACTCGCAGTTCGCTTCGCTCACTGCTCGATCAGTTACATCCTTTTATTATACACCGCTTAAACAGAGACTCCGTTGTAATCGGGGAACTCGGCAAGAGACTGGGCCAGAGGACCCTTCTTGGTGAGGAACTTGACGAAAGCTCCGTCCTCCTTGATCTCTCCGTTCTGTCGTC
Source organism: Yarrowia bubula (assembly GCA_900519075.1). Taxonomy (NCBI): domain Eukaryota; kingdom Fungi; phylum Ascomycota; class Dipodascomycetes; order Dipodascales; genus Yarrowia; species Yarrowia bubula. The sequence goes on along the minus strand of ULGX01000010.1, from coordinate 74,821 downwards.
GGGTCATGTACTCCTCTCGGTTGAGGTTGGTGAAACCCCACTTCTTGGAGATGATGATCTTCTGCTGGCCGGGGAACTTGTATCGGCATCGTCGCAGACCCTCGATAACGGTGGCCTTGTTGTTGTCCTTGGTTCGGATGGAGATCAGAACCTGGCCAATGTCAACACGGGCGGCAAGACCGGCGGGCTTACCCCAGGCACCTCGCATACCCTGGGCGAGTCGATCGGCACCAGCGCAAGACAGCACCTTGTTGATTCGCAGAACGTGGAAGGGGTGGGCTCGAATTCGCATGTGGAAGGCATCTCGGCCAGAGACCTTGGTGATGTACTTGTTGGCGCAAATTCGGGCGGCCTCCAGAGCCTCGGAAGAGAGCTGCTCCCGCTCGTTGGAAACGAGATGGATACACAGAGGGAAGTCGTCGACGTGGGCTCGCTTTCGGCCGAGATCGTAGATTCGGATCTTGGCGTCGGGGACGGCTCGGTTGTATCGAGACTTGGGGAAGGGCTTGTTCTTCTGATATCTGTAGCACTTAGCGGGTCGTCGAGCCATTTCTGCGGTTAGTATATGTGATGAAGAAGAGACAGAGGGGAAGCAGACCTTTATAAAGGCCTTTAGTTTCTCCCTAAAGTGGCGTTATGCATGTATGACAAATGCATCGGTTTAGAGTTGTAAAAAAGAGAGGTAGAAAAATGAGACCAAATCAGAGCAAAACAGGACACTCCAGAACTCGGGCAAATCGACTCAGAATACACCCACAACCAGAATACACACTCACACAGCGTGTATCTTGCTCTGGTATCAATTCCAAGCCTTTCGGTCGAGGTCGAAAATCGCACCCATCACCTTGCCCGTGTCACTTGTGTCCTTCTCCAGTCGTCTCAAATTCTCAAATACCACTCTCAAACACTCTCCAAACACCCATCATGTCGCTTGTCACATCACGCTTGTCGTCACTCGTTGTTTCGTTCGTTTTCACTCACTTGATTGTCTTGTCGTACACTGTCTGAAAGAAAGAAGGTACTGAAATTTGTGAGTCGGCGTTGGGAGGTCGGCCGAAACGGGAAGTTGATGTTAGGGTTGGAAAAATGGGACACTATGTGACTGCTTTTCTGCTTTGGGACGTCATGTGATGTAATAGAGTTATGTAAGGGATTATGTAAACACTACTGAAAAGCAGTAAAACAAAGGGAAAGTCACGTGATATATCAACATCGACGCACAGGTGACTCACAAATCAAGAACACCCCTCTCAAGCTTGTTTGTCAGCAGTTTCGCCACCTCGGAGTTGTCGCTCCGACGGTATTTAGTAATAAGGTTGGAAATCACGTGACAGGACTATTTCTGACACAACAAAGCTTAATTGTACCCCACGCACGTGACCTGAATATTGGAGAATTACATAACTCGATGAATATGAGAGCAATCGGAAAAAGAGAAGAAGCATATTACTCAGAAAGAGGGGGTGTATCAGGTGAGCACCACAGAATTGCTCTCAATGTTTTAATATACCCTGGTTTATACTTTCATCTCTCTTGGGTTGCTGTATGTATGACGCGATACGATTAGCGATGGGAAGATTACAAATTGTGCATTAATTGGGAGAGGTCACGTGATGGGTGTGTCACGTGATGTATAGCTCAAGCTGTTGTGATTAGATAGGAGGGAGGTTAGAAGTGTTTAGTTAGAGAGTATGAGTGGTTTTAAGGAGGTGATGATTTTTTCTGAATTTATTTGAATTTCTTTGAATTAAAATTGCTCATAATTACGTTACCAGGTGGAAGGATTAGAATACGTCACATGACGCATTCCAAACACATATTTGAACTGGTACATACAATACAACATGTTCTAGAGCTGTGTTTGGTGCTCTTATTATTATCAGTTTTGAGCTAGAACTAGCCATGGTAGAAGCAAGCTGAGCAGACAGTTAGAATCACGAGATTCAGGGCTATCTTTTGGTATAAATGAAGACTATAATATGTAGAGAAACCTGAGTAATAGATGAGTTGAAGTATGTGAATACTGAAATCGTCACAGAACATGCAATATTGATACTACTGTCACGTGAGCAAGACAGGAGGACATATTTCACCTCCAGCTACATTTCGATACCAACATATACAATGCTAAGCCTTTTAACTATCATCTTAGAAATCCATGGTCAGGTCTCTCAAACACAGCGCCATGTCCCAACTAAACGATATCTAAAATGGTTAGACTTTAATGAAGCTATAGTACCATTAAAACCACACTGTGAAACCCCACTGAAGCATCATATTGAATTTTTGAGTAAGCCAAAAGTATCACGTGACCCATACCACCCACCCTAGCAAAAAACAACCACCCATTTACACACAATAATCTCCTGTTTCTGTCATCTTCATTAATCTTCCACCAACCTTATATCCATTAACGTTTTCCACTGCCTGCATAATACCTCTAATGCCACGATCTCTCCAACACCACCAAAATGATGAACGTCCAAGTCAACGAAGCTGAAGATACAGAGTGGAACGACATCTTACGTCAGCACGGAGTCATTCCCGAACGGCCTCCTTCTCCTACGTCTCAAATTGAAGCTGCTCTCGAAGAAGCTATCCAGAAGCAGCATGAGAATCGTCTTGAAGGGCTGGATATGGACGAGCTGGATGCTCTAGAGGATGACGAAGATGAGGCTTTTCTCGAGCAGTATCGATTGAAACGAATTGCCGAGATCCAGCAGCTGGCGTCACGAGAACAGTACGGATCAGTTGTGAAGATTTCAAAACCGGAGTATGTTGAGGAAATCACCGAGGCTTCCAAAAGAGACCCGAAAAACCCGCATTTGAAGAAAAAGACGGCGGAAGTGGAGCATTCTGATGCCAGAAACGAGATTGTGGCTTCAGGAGAGCCCCAGGATCAGACTGAAGGCACTTTTGTGTTTGTGCACATTTCGCACGGAGGAGTGCCTGAATCGCGTCTTTTGAGCGGCTTATTCGATAGAGCGGCCCAGAAATACCCGGATGTGAAATTTGTGGATATCGATTCCAAGCAGATCAACGAGAAATACGCCCTTGGCAGTATTCCCACCATTCTCGTCTACTACAAAGGAGATCCAATTAACCAGGTGGTTGCTCTGGAAGGAATTGGAGGTAAGAGCACCAATATGGAGGATATTGAGGCGTTTCTGGTGAAAATGGGCGCGGTTAGAGCCGGTGATAGACGACTTACGGTCAATGCTGATAAGGATGAAGATGAGATTGAGAGAATGGGTAAGAGTATTTACTCGGGGTCCAGGGAGCAGGTTAAGAGGGGAGGTGATAGTGATTATGACAGTGATTTTGACTGATCGAAAGTGCTAATTGACACCAAAGGTGGCAATGCACTTGCGATCTGAAATTATTGGAGGATGATGTAAGTAAATAGATAATGATATGATGATATGCGATGTGTGAGCAACAGACAGCACCATGTAGATACCATGAACCCAGTACCGGTAGGGTGGTATATATTCTACCAGTACAGAGAAGTCTATAGTACGGTAGATAGGCTCTTATGTGTTCTATCGTTAACATAAAGGTCTGAATAACATACACATCTGTATAGCTACAGACCAGTACTAACAGAGGTGGTATATATGACTTGTAGCTTGATTGATATATCAATATCGAGTCTGGCTCTCAAGTTAGCTTCTGTAGATAATTACGTAATGCTAGAGAAGAGCTGAACATGGCACTGTATAGACATCACATTATCTGCTATCTCTTGAGTAGCCGAGGCTCACAAACATGGTGTAGGCTGAGCTTGAGCAGTTAGTCTATATCAATGTGGAGTTAAGACGGACTCTCAAGTTAATTACTGTAGAATAGCTTCTATAAATAAGGTGAAGTCATAGCAGTGAAGGAAGGCCCTTGAAGCTAAGGCTAAGAGAACTGAACACAGCACATGTGAATCCAGTAGAATGACAACTGTGTATATATTCTACTTGTGTCACAGAGGCCCCTACAGCCGTAATAACTACTGGTACCTGAACACGTCTAGCTATCGGTATACACTATCACTGTGGCCTTATTACTGTCTCCTAAGTTAGCTTACAGAGCTCTGCTATTAGCCTATGGTTATAAGCCTGGAGCATTGTAAGACTCTCAATAAGCACACAGCTAGATACTCTATGAATGCCTGTAGAGAGGTTTGTACACAAAGACAGCTCTACAAGTACGTTATTAAAACAGGTTTAAATATGAAGAGGTATTTGTACGATACTTGTGCTATGGTCTGTAGATATCTCCTTCTCTGAGCAGTCAACTCCCAACCACCTATTTGTTAAGAGTTAGTTGAGAGAATACATGGGAGATGTAGAGAACACTGAGAAGGGGAGGATATAATGAGAGCTGTATATGGCTTAAAACCGCTTGAATCTCAGTCGTAAGGCTCATATCAAGTTCAAAATCGAGTTTTTGTTTGTCTCAGTTGGTACTTGTATCAGCAATATGGGTGCTGTATGTCCTCTATATGACAATGTCAGTCAGAACCAAACAATCACCTCAAAGTGACCCAAGTGTCTTGAAACTGATTCAAAACCCCTTCAAATCATCACGTGACCCATTTTCGTACCTCTTAGACACCCCATCTAGTGTTTCTACCACCAGCTATCGTATCCCTACATACACCATGCACTGGCACTTCTCAGACGTAATATACAAGATGGGGACTAGCCGTTAGAGCAAGAGACCAATCCAACATTAGAAAATCCCCCACCGCTTTAAAAATCCAGATCGGTCAAAATCTGAGCTTTCTAGGATCCAAATACATATTCTCCTTCAACCTCAGTAATACAACTCTACAGCTCGCAATAGACATCCAAGAGGTCTCAAGTTCGAGCCAAACAATCCAACCAGCCGTTTCAATCTACCCACCTAAGCGATTTAAGAAATCTCCCGTTTTGACCTCAGTAGCATCCATATATCATTTTTATAAGAATCGATCTACAGCACGTAACTGACAAGCAAGAGCTATAAAAACGCTCCATACGATAAACCACACCATTCCCAACCCCCCACAACTCTCTACACCCCCATAACTTCAATATCCACCAAACTGGTGCCTCAACTCTGCCCTCTCTCCGTCTCAACAAAACCCTAACTAAATCCACCGTCCCAACTACTCCCAACTAAGTTCAATCTTATCAGAAGCACTGATATAGACCGCTCAATAGTTGGTATTTTGGAAATTTAAAGACATACTTAGAATCAGCCAGACCAGCTGATTCTGAAACAAGTCTTTAAATCCATTTTTGAGAATATTTCCCTCCAAAACCTCCGAATCTCGCTACGCTCGATTCTACGCCTTTCATGCACCCAAACCTTAATCCGAAAAAATGTATTTTCATGCATGACGAAAAAACCCATCTTCACACTACACACAAGACACTACACAACCATGGGACGACCATCGCGAATGATTTACAAGACCAAGCGTCGAACACGTGACCTGGACCAGATTCTGCGGGACGATATGCAGACTTCCTCCTCCATCAAGGCTCTGCACAACCAGGAGTACGACGAGGAGAAGCCCGGTCTGGCCCAGCACTACTGTATCCCCTGTGCTCGGTATTTCGAAACCGAGTTTGCCAAGCAGACCCATATTCGAGGCAAGGTGCACAAGCGGCGTCTGAAGGAGATCAGAGAGGTTCCGTACACTCAAGAAGAGGCCAATATGGCTGCTGGTAACAATGTGGCTCTGTACATGTCTCGAAATGATGTGGATAAGGGACGGCTTGGAGAGGAGGAGGTGAGCACCATGTTGACGGACAGAGGCAGTTTGGAGGAGGTGGAGGCTGCCAAGGCGGCTAGTAGTTTTGCTAGAGAGCAGGAGCAGCTGAGGTTGGCTAGGGAGAAGGAGGAGAAGGAGATGGAGGAGGGAAAGATCCCGGAGGCTAACGACGAAGCTATGGAGTAATTTCCACTGGAATGAGCGCAGCGAATTCAGTGGGAATTGAAATGTGGGATAGACAGGCAGCTGCGAACGAAGTGAGCAGGTGCTGTCGTTTGATTAACAGAGCATTAGGAACAGAGCGTTGTCACACACCGTGTGATCAACAAGGATTATTGAAGCTGAGATACACAAGGGTACTCAGAGTTAAGACACTGGACTGTAGTGTCTGAGTTAACGGAAAATAGAGAAGGAAAAATTGCAGAAAATATATTATTAGAATGGACAGAGGCTCTTATGGGGTTGGCTCTAAGTGTAGGGCGATATCTCATGATACAGCTCTCGTACGGTTGAAGGAAGGGTAGAACTTGACAGTACTCATGATGGTAGAAATCTATGGTTGAAGGATGATGTAACTGGAGTTGATTTGACACTAGGGCTACAGTACTTCGCTTACTGTGGTGTTAAGGATAGGTCCATGGCTATACAGTAATACTACGGTAGGCAAGGTCAACGTATTGTAGGAGACTACCAGCCGGGTTGTATCATAGGATGAACGGAACTTTTTAGACAAACACCTGTGAACGTTTTTACAGTGATTGTCGTTCATTGAGCATTAACATGCTGAGTGTGGCTCTGTGTGACTGGGATGGAAGTTATTGATATAGGGCGCTCCTTGTGGAAAAATTGCAGAAAATATATTATTAGATTGATTATGAACAGAGTGGACAGAGGTTGTGGTTATGACGGTTGTAGGGGTGTGCTGTGGGGATAAGATAAGGCTGCCTGGTTGAATGAGATTTCATTAAGGCAGAAGGGACAGGATAGTCAGAGACAGAATGAGTTGACTACTGATACAGAGCTTCGTACAGTTGAAGGATAGATACACCAGTGAACTGCCTGGCTGGAAAGTTGAATTGGTATGGATCTTAATTTCTACTTGGCTGACGGGGTAGAACAAACTGCCTAGCTGAAGGTACTGTATCACTGTCAGGCTGGACACTCTTGGGCGACTGAGATTAAGGATAGGCTTATGGCTGAAGGGCTGTTGGCTGTCTGGTTAAGGTCAAGCCTAGATACAGTAGATGGTAACCGAAAACTGAGTATAACTCCACAGCCAAGATAGAAGGAGGCCACTGGCTTGTACGGTACTGTACTGTACAACATGGGGCTTCTGGATGTTTGGATATTATCACAATGGTCTGTTGAGGGGTGTTCTATTTGTCGTCACACGGAGGACGCTATACAGACTGTACAGTAAAGTGAGGTAAAGGATAGGCTGCTGGGTGAGGATTGTTCTAAAGTCTGTAGCTCAGAGTAGCTCTAAGAGACGAGCAGCTACCTACCAAGGGTGTCATACGGGATTAGATCAACATCTGTTCTTAGGATGGAGGGTGTGATGGAGGCTGTCTTCTGATTAACAACAGTTATACAGTACCTGGTAGCTAACAGTATAAAGATGCTTAACAAGACACCCTACAGTACATAGAGCATCATACCGTACAAATACCTTTGGTACTTTCATTACTTCTTGTGTAGCCTCATTAAAATAGTGAATATATAGAGACACACTCAATTTAAGATGAGCTCCTTACACTGAACTTGTCTAAGAGCATATACAGTACCGGTACAGTAGCTACCCGGTAGCTAGCATTAAAACAGACACTGTAGAGAGATGTTTAGAACACACTCCAACAGCATAGAGACAACCAGATACAACACTGAAAAGCTCACTACATTATCAAATGAAGATGACAGAACCTGATTACATGACATACTCATCCATCTCTTGTACTTTCGAAAGCTCCACTCTACAGAGTGCTGTCTACTCCTTTCATCATATAAATCATGTGCATTAACTAATAGTATACATCCGTAGCTTGTCTCACTGATACAGCCCATACAAGCTGGTGAATCATTACAAACCAGTCCCAGCAAGCTCAGAAAACCCGCCAGAAACTCATTTTAAGCCATTTGAGCAGCTGAAAAGACGTAGAATGCTGGAAACCTGTGGCTAGAGTGCAGTAGCCTTGTAAGCGTACAAAGACACGTCCTTCGCGCGCTGTTGCCGTTTCACAGTTCGCTTCGCTCTCTGTTCAACGTTCACAGTGGCTCACTCCTCAACTACTCTACGCTTCGCTCACATTCCACAGTTCGCTTCGCTCACTGTGTAATGTTCGCTCGCTAACACTCGCCAAAATTCCCATGCCCCGTCTTCTTTGCATGCTCCAACGCCCCTTTCTCCCCCTTGAACGTGCTTCCACAATCATTACACTTGACCGAGAAACTCCCCGTATCCGTATAATAATGCTTCTTCTTGAGCTCCCCCAACAGTGATTTTAGGGCGTCTAGCACCTGCTGACCCTCTTTGTCCTGGCTAAACACAGTGACATCGGACGTGTTTGTGTACAAATCTCCTCCATCCGCCAAAGCCACAGAATCATAGTGAATACCCGAGTAAACAACGATACAAAACGTGGGTTTTCCGGGATTAAAGTGATCCAGTCTGCCGGTTGACACGTCAGCAGAAATGATGGTGAGGCCCAAATTCTCCGCCAGAATCTGCAGCTCAATCGCTCCTCCCCACGAGTCCTGTCGAGTGATCCAGGACATGTACTCGGCTCTGGGCCGGCCGAGAATCGCATCCGAGTACGTCTCCGGGTCGGCGCCGATCTTGTCCTTGACCATCATCCGCAGCTCAAACATGGTGTCCGCGTCCTTCATCATGTTGTACCCGACCGCTCGGAACATGCACGAGTTGTCATCCTCCATGACCCGTAGGACGAGGCGTTTTGAGCCGCATGGAACGGAAACCAAGTCGGACCCGCCACCGGAACCCCCAGAGCCACCACTGCCCTTGATCCCCCCCATACCCATCACAGGATCTCTATGACCCCTGTTAACAGACACAATATCATTGCCCTTGGTGATACTGCCGCCTCCAGTGCTGACAATCAGCTGATCGCCGTTCTGCACGCCCACAGAAGCCAGCGTTTGTGTTCCTTGCGATAAATCAATCGGTTTAGGAGGAAATCCGCCCTTGATGGAAAAATCCACTACTCCTAGAGAGAGGACAATGGCGGAGAGATCTTCAATAGTCGCGTCATTATCGAGCTCCACGACTTTGGTGAGGGTAGGTGTTCGTAGTTTTAGTTTCATCTTGTAGAATTGGTGATGTGTAAGTGGTTACGTTGTGCTGTGTTGTGTTGTATCGTCATACTGTTGATAGGGTTTAAGGTGGTGCCAAAAGTTATGTCAGACAGTGGGTAGAATTTCAGTGGCAAGTTGGACCTAACTTGTGGGATCAATACTGGGACATGGTATCGTGCATAAACCTAATCAAACGTGGAATGATAGAGAATGTCGGGGAAAAAGTGGCAAATGAGGTCAGAAGGAGGTGGCGAGGGTAATTGGGGTCATGGGGGGCATGTGCAGGAGATAGAAGAGCGATTTAGAAAATAAAAATTTAGTTAAGATTTTTAGTTGGGATTTAGTGAAGGAATTGAAAGTGATGTAGCTCGATGGGGAGAGGAGATACGGGTGTGAGGTTTTGATAGGGGGGTTTATATGAAGGTGATTGTGCTTCTGACACTTTGATTAGTGTGATTATGTAATAAATAGTCGATTCTGATGGTGTTGTTTGAGGTTACTGTTGAACAAGACAGATGAGTTTTTTAGGTGGCTGAGGACTAATAGATGAGTAAAGCTAGACTATTGAAGATTACGTGATTTAATATATATATAATTATCTCAGGTGTCCATACAGAATCTTGAGATATAGACACTTCAATATTGTTGAACTTACCCAACTAACATCAACTACATGTTTAACTAAAACATAAAATATCGCATTTCAAGAGATACCGACAAAAATTGAGTGCAATCCGACTAAACTGAACTCTCTAATTCCGAATATCCAAAAATAAATACCCCTGGGGCCCTAAAACGTAACTTACAAAACCCACCTCTTTCAAAACTAGTCCAAATCAAAATCTGAAACAACCACCATACTCCCCTCATGTCCAGCTCCATTTTGCACTCTTCAGATTTTCCCACATCTCTCTTCCTCCCATCTGAGACAACGACCCCAGTCGTGCGGCTCTGGAATTAAACACACTAGTTTAGCCAACCCCGCAATTTAATGAGACTAAGGGCGGCTATCTGGAGAAAAAACGACTATACGAGATAGTGACTAATAATTCCAGGAAATTGAACCTGACTAAGCAAACAAGAACTGCTTAGTCATATACAAGTGTCTTTATGAAGACATCAGTATGAAGACAGTATGAACAGAGATTCTATGATCTCAATGCTCAACTGACTCTACGAAGACTGTTGTGTAGTATGAGTGTCTATGAAGTTATACTGAACATAAGAGTCTCTATCGACATTATCAATAAACAGCTGGCTTTAAGAAGTGTCTATGGAGTGTCTAAGAAGTGTCTATAACTATGTCTCCCTGGAGTATACTGCTGCTATGAAGTTACAGTATACCGAACTGCTACTATTATATATAGACAACTATCTAAGAGTATATCTACTGACTCTATGAAGTCATAGCTACAGTGGGTACTACTATAAGATGGCAGTATACTGTATGTACAAGTGTCTATCAAGTCATACTCTGAAGACAGTACTAAGAGAGCAGTACCGGTACCAGTGACATTAATGACAGAAGACAGCGGTATTACAGTACAAGTGACTCTACGAAGCCACACAACAGCTCTACTGGTACAAGGCTTTTTTTTTTTTTTTTTTTTTCCATTTTTTTTTCTCATTCATTACAAAATGCAACGTCTTTTAAACCGTCTCAATATACCGATCCACCTCCCAGGCAGTCACACTCTCCATAAACTCTCTACACTCATGCAGTCTTGTCTCTCCGTAGTGTTCCACAAACTTGTCTCCAAACAGCTCCCGTGCCAACGAGTCCTTACCCATAAACTTCTCAGTAGCTCTCATGAGATCACGTGGCAGCCGTTCAAACTGATCAGGAGACGAATCGCCCATCGGAGGCACTGTCAACTCCATTTTCTTCTCAATTCCCCGAAATCCCAGCGCCAAAATAGCCGCCAGAGCAAAGTGAGGTTGGACGTCGGCTCCTGGAGTTCGAATCTCAAATCTGGTGGCAGAAGCTGAACCTGTAGGAGGAGCAATGAGTCTGATTGAAGCGATCCGGTGTTCGAGTCCCCAGGAGACTGTTACGGGGGCCCAAAAGTTTTCAACAAGCCGTTTGTACGAATTGATGGTAGGTGCAAACATGGGCATGATGTCTGGCAATCCAGCCAAGACTCCAGCTAGGAAATGACGTCCAGTGTCGGATAAATACTCGACATCGGGCCATTGAGGGTTAGGGTCGGGTTTGTCACGTGCAAACAGGTTTTTGCCGGATTTCTCATCGACTATAGACACATGCAAGTGTCCCGAATTACCAGGCATACCTTGCTGAGGCTTTGCCATGAAACAGGGAATCACCTTGTATTGAGGAGCAATGGACTTCACCATGAGTTTGAACAAAGACGCTTTATCAGCCAGTTTGTTGACTTCGTCAAAAGCGATGGCTGCTTCGAGTACTCCAGGACCTGTCTCTGTATGCCATCCTTCCAAAGGAGCGTCAATTTTCAAAGCAGTGTCCCATACAGCCTGAAAGTAGTCTCCATTGAGCGCCGGACGTTGCACAGAGTACCCAAACATGCCTGTAGAGATAGGAGGGAGTTTAGCGAAGGAATCCGGGATCTCTTTTCTGTCGAGACAAAAGTTGTAAAACTCGAGTTCCGCTCCAGCCATTGCTTTCATGTTTCCCTGAGCGTATTTGGAGGTGACAGACGTCAACAGCGACCTCGGACAAGGAGCAATCTCTTCTTGGGTAACACTGTCCTTGAAATGAACCAGAAAGAAGGGAATGTTGTTTTCCCAAGGCAGTCTTCTGTAAGTCGCCAAATCAATGATAGCAAGAAGATCCCGATACCCATTGTCCTTGTTGCTCACCGTCAGCTCCTTGGTGTAGTTCTTGTCGTGCATATCCCATCCGAAAATGACCCCACAGAATCCAAAGCCCTTGGAGATGACGGAGAGGAACTTCTGTTTGGAGATGGACTTGCCGCGGACAATACCGTCAATGTCGATTCCAGCCACTTTGACGGCGGTATCGTGTTCGAATTCCTTTTCCCAGTTCATAGTGAGTGATTAGACAACTGTGGGGACTAGCGTCTGTCTTATGTCTTATGGTATCGTGCGGAGCAACTCTATGCATAGGCGAAATTAAACTTTATTTAAGCGACTTGACGAGTCACCTGGAGAGTAAGGTAATGTAAACAGTACAGTAGGGTCAGTGTCGTAGGCGCAGTTTTCATCCGATCTGTTTTTTTGTTGCTCTAGTCGATTCCCCTCACTCGTACGAGTCTCCCTATACCCTTGGCTTATCTCTACGACGCCCCTACGTCCGCCCACGGCCGCATACACCATGCACGCCGTCTATTCGTCTGATAAGCTCCACGCCAGCCTGTTCTCTTTCTACCACACACACAATGGTAGCACGACTTTCTGGAAAAAACGCAATTGTCACCGGCGCAGGCGGCGGAATTGGACTCGAAACTTCAATCCAATTCGCAATCGAAGGAGCCAACGTTCTTCTGTCGGATGTCAACGAGGAGGCCTTGGCTAAAGCTCTGGCTGAAGTCAAGCAACGAGCTGCTGAGGGCACCAAAATCGAGACTCTGAAGGCGGACGTGTCCAACGAATCGGATGTCAAAGCCCTGGTTGATCACGTGGAAGCCTGGGGAGGTGTGGATGTCATGTTTAACAACGCTGGAATCATGCATCCTGCCGATGACGGTATTCTCAACACTGACGAGAAAATCTGGGACCTTACTCAGAATATCAACGTCAAGGGAGTCATGTACGGCTGTAAACACGCCATTGCTTCTATTCTCAAGAATAAGAAGACCAAGACTTCCATCATCAACACTGGTTCTTTTGTCGGACTCATGGGAGCTGCTACACCTCAGATTGCCTATACCACTTCCAAGGGCGCTGTGATTGCCATGTCTCGTGAACTGGCCATCTGCTACGCAAAGCAGGGCATCAGAGTCAACTCTCTGTGTCCTGGACCTCTCAATACTCCACTGCTTCAGGAGTTCTTGGACACTGAAGAGAAGAAGGTGCGACGAACTGTCCATCTGCCTAGTGGACGATTCGGAGAAGCCATTGAACAGGCCAAGGCGGCTGTTTTCCTGGCTTCCGATGAGTCTACTTATGTCACTGCTCAGGAGTTCCTCGTCGATGGAGGTCTCACTAGATCTTATGTGACTTCTGAGGGAACTCCCGCTGAGGGACCGGAAAATGTCGTTTTCGGAAAGAAGTAGGGACGAAGTAGTGTATAGCTCTTAATAGATGTGATGTATGAGAGAACGTAAATTTTGTTTTTGATCCACACAACCCTGACTAACCCTAGGGACACAGAGAACTCAGGTAATGATCTAGATTACGCCAGGAAGGCTCTGATTTTTTTCTGAACCGATTTGGCCGAGTTAGGGGTATTTTAAGGGTGGATGCCAAAAGTTATGTATTTTTAAGCATACTATTTGGGTGCACTTTAGGATCAAACTTGTGGGATGGGAAAAAGTGATTTTGTGGAGAATTTGTAAGAGCAGAAGATGAGATTTATATATCTGGAGAATGGGACAAACTTGTAGATTAGTATGGTCAAAGAATTGAAGCGATTTGAGCCATACTAAGCTGCTGAGAGGTATCCAAAGAGGTGATATTAGTACTTAATGCAAAATAACGCCAGAGACAAATGCTGACTAAGAGAAACTTGTATACGGTGATTTTATGCTTAGTAAGGCATATTTTGCTTCTAGGAGCGTTGGTTGTGATCTGATAAGTAGATTTAATATAACTGTAAGCATGTTATCAAGTGAGAAATTATGTAGATAAGCCAAGGTGCATGGAAAAAGAAACTGATGGGGAACGAGTCACGTGACCATATGTATCACGTGACATACTAACTAGTAGTCACAAATATGAGAACTGAAGACTGGCTTTATGAAGAGTGTTTTTCAGGGTATCGTCTTTTTTTCGGTCAAAAGTAAAGCTACGGGAAATCAGAGAGTCGCATTCGAACCGTCGAGAGCTGGAGATTCCAGCACTACCTTCGTATGCGCTGTTACGTCACCGGCAGGTCCTGCTTTACATTGCTCTTCATGCACATTTCATGTATTGTAACCAACGACGAGATACCTGTATAAACAGACCTCAAGGACATTCTCAAAAGCCTCATTCTTCGTTCAAATGGGGTTATAGAGACTTTAGACACAGTTCAGGTGGGCTGATACTATACAAGTTAACTCCAACTTAATGTGTCGACGATATGTACCAAGGGAAGTGGTAATCGAGTGAATGTCACGTGATTTGATCATATAAGGATTATATAATACACCACTGCTTTTGTCTGATTTTCACCTATTTTTTCTGAATTTTTTTTTTTTTTTTTTGAGTACGGTTATCTCCACTTCCTGTAATGTAACCAACGATACGGCGCAAATAATGCCGCTAGAGGGATAAGGAAAGCAGTGTAAGCTTAAGAATCACGTGATGAGTTGATTTCCGGCTTTTCCAGGCCGAAAAACCCAGCAGAATGCCCTCAAAATGGGAAATTGAGTTTTTCGGCTATCGCAATGCTCTACACAGCTGCAATGAAGAGAAAACACATAAATCACCATTTTCAGACGTTTTTAAACGCTTTCAGACATCATACAGACCCCGACAATACCGCACAGCCGTGTAGCCCCCTGAATTTATTTTATTTTATTTTATTTTCATTTAATTTTAACCCCCACACCCCCCACTCTCACCGATCGACAACATCACCCGACCTTCAGTATCGTACAAACCACTCAGACACAGCTTAATACCCGGCCCGTGGCTCTAACTCTGTGTAGAGTAGAGTGTGCCATAAGAAATGTCCAAAAAAAAGACTGAAACGCTATCATCGTCGGACATGTTTTTTGGCATGCCCTAGCTACAATGTAACTCTGATGTAGCAACAGAACAGGGCAAGTAGTATGACGTCATAGACAGATGGAAAGGAGATAGACAGGTAGATATGTGTCACGTGACTGTACCACGTGACTCACGTGACTGTACCACGTGACTCACGTGACTTTCACCAGTTTTTATTCGTCTCCTCACCTCTAGTACACTCCTCTTTAACTTCAAGCGTTGCACTAATTAAGCCTTGCCTAAGCTTGATTTCACCCCAGCCTAATATCTCTCCCACATCTACACCCATGGCCATTTTGTCGCGCAACAGCACCACCCAGTTGCCGCTGTTTGATATTCGGTGAGTATAGGAGTCACGTGATGGACACAAAAGCGAAGGAACTGGAAAAAAACGAGGAAAAACGGAGAAAAACGGTACATGACATTGTCGTCGTCATGCAGGTGGAGATGACGGTGGTGGGGAGACATACAAGAGTACCAACAGTTGCTACGGCTGTTGGATACAGATTGTACTGTTCTCTATGTTGGCTACAGTAGTGTACCAAGTGGTTCGCTATTGTAAGGCGTTGCTACAGTGGTAGCATACTGGGATGTCGCTACAGTGGTAGTGTTCGATACCCTGTTGACTGTTGACATGTTGGACATGAGTTGCTAGGAGATACCCACAGTGGTTAGGACGGCACTACTATGGTAGAGTTGCTTACAGTGGCAGTGAGGTGGGTGTCTAACGGTGGTTGTTGTTTATCTTGTTAGGTGGACAATGATACTGTTAAAGCAGACATACAACAGTAAGTGGAGACAATGGTTAGGTTGGACACTACAGTGGTTAGTCTACGATCGGAGTATCTACTAGTCACTGTACGGTGAACATCTTACTGTTAGGTGGAGCTACTGCTGTTGTACATGTTGGAAGCTACAGTGGTAGTTACTATACAGTGGTATGTTGAAAGCTACAGTGGTGGACATCTGACAGTGGCTAAGTGGACATCTTACAATGGCTGTGGACACCCTACAGTGGTAACACCTACAGCTGTTGGTAGTCACTCTACAGTGGTTGACTCATTGATATTCTACAGTGGATACACTACCAATGGGGTTGACACTACAGTGGTAGGTGTTGAACACTATAGCTGTAAGAGTGTCTTCTACTGTTTGATGTTGGACTCTAAAGCTGTTAGGGCACTACAGTGACTGCAAGAGACCCACCATGGCAAGTGAAGAGCTCCACAGCTGTTGCCTATTGCAGTAGGTCTTCTGATCATTGTAGGTCTCCTTACTGGTAGGTAGACACTCTACAGCTGTCAGACACTCTACAGTGGTAGGTGTTTGCTACAGTGCCACTGGACACTACAGTGGCTGTATCAGCTGTGTGCTCTCACTACAGTGATTGCCAGTTCACCTTACTGTTAGGTGTTCACTACAGTTGTATGAACCACCAGCAGTGCCAGTGTGTCCTACAGTGGAGTATCTTCACCTAGCAGTTGTCAGCCAGCTGCTGTGCCATCCGCCACCCTACAGTCGTCATAGTATTACATACAGTTGCTGCTGTACCACCACCAGTTTTTTGTGGCTTTGCCGTCACCCACCAGCTGTTGTCCGCTTACGACCTTCGGCCGACGCTCCCCTTCCTTACTAACCCAGACTCCGGACCAACGACCGGAACGTCGTTGTCGTCAAAGGCTCGCCCGACGTGGCCCCCTCGGTCCCCGTTGCCGGGGCAATCGTCCTGGCCACTGTGGAGCCCATCTCCATCAAGCGTATCCAGCTCAAACTGTACGCGACTCTGCGTCTTGATTGGTCGGAAAACATCACTACACCTCGAGGTCCTCAAGTACGTAACCACAAGTACGAGAAGCAGCTGTACGAGAAGACGTGGGACGATATCTGGGCAGCTTCCCAGACGAATACTCTAAGGCAGGGTAACCACGAGGTTCCGTTTGAGTGTATTCTGCCTGGTGAGATTCCAGAGAGTATTGAGGGACTTGAAGGAGGAATGGTTGTGTGGAAGCTTGCTGCTACGATTGAGAGAGGGCGGTTCTCCAACAACATTTCGAAAAAGCAGCATCTCAGAGTAGTCAGAACTCTAGGGCATGATAATGTGGAGCTCACTCAGACCATGTCCATCAACAACGTCTGGCCTAACAAAGTGGACTATGAGTTTTCTCTCCCTTCGAAAGCTGTGGCAGTGGGTTCTTCTACTCCAGTTCATCTTTCCATGACCCCTTTGTTGAAAGGCTTGAAGCTTGGTGCTGTCAAAATGACTCTGGTCGAGATATCCATACTAACCACTCCCTTTGGACACAGCAAGCAAGTTGAGAAGATTGTGGCCAACAAAACGATTGAAGCTACTGAGGATGGATACGAGGGACATGATGTATGGGAAGTGGACGACTTCTTCCCTATCCCTCCGTCTCTCTCAAAAGTCACTCAGGATGTCGAAGTCCCCAATCTCATCAAAGTGTCCCACAAGTTCAAGTTTGTGGTTGGTCTGAAGAACCCAGGAGGACATACCTCTGAACTCCGAGCGTCTCTACCTATCCACATTTTCATTTCACCCAATGTGGCTGTGTCGTCTCACAACCCTGACCCTGAAACAAACGGAGGAGCTGCTGGAGAAGATACCCTTTTCAGCGATAATGGAGGTTCATCCAACAATGAAACCCTGCTGCTTGAAGACGCACCTCCTACCTACTCTGACCACATTTACGACAGACTGTGGTCCGAAATCTCCATTTCCGCTCTCAACACCCCAATGGCTTCTGGAGCAAACACTCCCATAGTGTCTAGACGGAACTCTCTCGATTTCGACGCTCTAGCCCCGAATCTCGCGGCTATGTCTATGGACAATTTGTTCCACCGAGCAGCCCCTCCAGCGGCTCATAATGGGTCGTCAGTACCGTCAGTACCTGGTTCTCCTTCTCCTTCTCACGACTATTTCTCCATTCCCCACGACACTTCTGTTCCTTCAACTCCAGGAGTGGTTATGAGAGGTTTCGATAGTGGTTCTGCTGCTTCACGGCAGAATAGTACCACTGACCTGGAGTCTCTGTCACGTGTGCCTTCGTACGGTACGGCTCTAAAGAGTCCTGCTAGACAGACCATTGAGGAGTCTCCCTACTATCCCGAAGGACCTAGAGTGAGACAGACGTTGAGTCCTGGGGCTGGAGCAGGGTCCAATGCGTCATCTCCGAGAGTGCCGTCTTCGCCTAGTTTTTCCGGTAAAGTGACGCCGAACGGGTCGAAGAATCATAGCAGGAGTGGAAGTGCGATGCAGACGCCGTTTTCGCAGAGCATTTCGAGTTTTTTGACGAGGAATCAGTCATCGAGGAGTTTGCTGGAGGAGGCGAGTAAGAAGTTGAAAAAGTAGTGCTGAGGCGAAGCCGAAGCGCTACTTTACGAAAAACATCGGCGAAGCCGATGTTTTGAGTGTTCTGAGACCAGCTGGTTCATGGAGCTCAAGCAGTAGCTGGTTACTGTGTTCAGCTGTCATGAGTTTAGCCTGTCACTGGTCAGCTATGATGTTCAGCTATGGCTGTATCCTATGTCCAGCAGTTGGAGGGATGGACTTGTTTTTACGTCTTGAGGAAGGCCCTGTTTTTGAGTGAGGTAGGAGGATGGAGGATGGAATTTTGAAGGTTGGAATTTAGAGGAGGATAGATGACGCTACGATTAACGAAGCTACGATAACGCTTAACGTAAGAATATATTTATTTGTGCATGAAAGGACGAGTGGGTAATAAGATGAAGTAACGACCCAACAAAAATCTAATTGGAGGACACTCAGAAACGTGGGTTGATGCAGAGACAGAATCTGTTTTTGACTGGCAAGTGAGCTGAAGTTGATTATTCGTTAAGAAATCGCCAATTTCCTATCGAATGCTGCTTTCGTGACTCCTCTCAGAATCCTGGAACGTGCCACAGGCACCCGTAAAGGACTTTTTTATTCAACAAAGTGTAAGTAACGTAGTTGGGAGGGGTGGGAAAGTGGGAAATAGGTGTTCTGTAGAGCTTGGAGTGAAGAATGTGGTATTATCTCTTTTACTTACATTAACTGTAGAAGTCCACTATGGTGTTAGTTACTACAGTACTTTTTTTTTACTCAACTTCGCTTCGCTCAGTTTCGTTCACTGCATCAACCAAACACCCAATACACTCCCCACCACCACCCCCAGACTCACATATACCCCTCCAAACAGCCCCACCCTTACCATCACTATCAAACTCGCCAACTGAAACGCACTTTTCACCGGTTGGCTGAAAATCTGCATAATCCCATTAACCAGCTGCACTTTCGACTTTACCACTTTAAGTAAAGTCTCACTAGCTTCTAGACCCTCTTTAACCGTCTCTGTGAACCCAGTGATGTCGTCACTTATCCCCCTCACCTTCCCTTCCAACTCCTCCTGCATATCCATGTTTCTCTTTTGAGCCGTTTCTAAAGAGGTCATCAGTAACGTCAACTTCGAACTAACCTCGCTGACATGCTCAAACAGCAGTTGGTCGCTCGAAACCACCATTTTCGCAAGTGATTGAGCCATCTGAACCTCCAACCTCTCTGCTGTATCTTCCTGAACAGTTACCATATGATTATGAAAGTCATCAGCATCATACCGCAACTTTTTTGCCACCACAGCCTGTTCATCTAACGTACTCTTAGACAAGGCTTGTATGGCACCCTGAGCTACCCACCCTAGCTCCTCCACCTTGTTTCTAGCCTCCTCCAAGTTCTTTGACAAGACCAAAAACTGCTCTTCAGCTTGAGCGAAATTCTCCTTGTACTCCCTGTTCAACGACACAGAAGCACTGCGCATAGCCCCCAGAGTCTCGCTCATGAACACAAATGTGTCATTCCAAAACTCCAGCACTTGGTCCTTCTTACCACTAACCACACCCACAAAATCGTAATACTCACCCATTTTGTCGTGGAGTTTTTCCTGCATGTCAATGATCTGTGAGTGGGTACGTAGAGCCCGTTCACACTCTCTGCTGGCTTCTTCCATGTGACAAATCTGTTTAACCGAGTTGTAACAGCCATGGTAGGTGGTCCACCACTGTGGTGATGAAATGAGCTGCGAGGTGCAGGTGGAAGCTGCTTTTGTGTCCTCCACATCATCACACACACTCGGATACACGACGTGACTAGCTTTGAACTCACACACAGCCAGTCCTATCGCCAACGACACTCTCAATGTCGTGTCTTCATTACTCGAGCTCAACTCGGAACAGTCCTGAACAATGAGGGTTAGGGCTGTTCTCGCACAGTTGGTTTTGGGCTGTAGAGCTGCCACCAGGTTGCGGCTGGTGTCGAAAATCGAGCTGTTGAACTCGTAGGTTAGTGCAATAGACATGGTTAGGAGGAGGAGTTATTTTTGGGGGCAGAAATTAAGAATTTTGCAAGTTGAGATGAAAAAGTGACATTTCCACTTTAGTCCATTTTAGGCCCTAATGGGATTATGCAGGTGAGATGCGTGATACGATGGGGCTGAGGTAGGGTAACTGGGGAAGGGGAGGTGGTGGAGGAAAATGGAGAGTGGTGGTAGGGTGCTGGGGGTTAGGGATGGTGGTTATGTGGTCTTTGAGGGGGTTGGAGGGGTGTGGCGGCCGTGAAATGGAGTGGTGTTAAGAAGATAGAGTATCGTATTGCTTGATAGACTGAACTTAAAGCGGAATCTTTGGAAGACGATAAATGGGTGTTGGTGGGAAGCAAGGTGGGGGTTTTATTATATGGATCGAGTCGTAGAGGACGGGAGATTCTATCGAGAGTGGTTTTAGAGTGGTAGTGTGAGTTTTGAGTGTGGTGGAGTGTTGGAGGGAGTTTTGGCTGGGGTAGAGTTTGTTGGAGAAGGCTGGACAACATTGGGATGATATGAGAAGTACGAAATGTCAATTCGCGTCTCAAAAATGTTCTGTAAGTGACACAAACGGAGGTCTATTGTGATACGCCCTTTTATTGTTGTGTCTGTTTGTATACTTGTTCAGATCACTCAATTACAGTGTTGTATTTTAAGAAGGGGAGATAAAGCATAGCTCTAAGGACAACAGTAATTGAGGGAACACCAGAACACCATAATACCTCATATTTTACCGCAGAAAAAGCCCTAAGGCTCTGATAATGACACAAACAGAGCAATTGAAGATACTTACGTCTTTTTACTGTCTGGAAATGTGGTGTTTACTGAGCAGTCTGTAGTGCTATAAGGACTATGATAGTAAGGTAAGCTTCTCTAAGGACACTGTTTATTGGACAACATAAGGGCCACATCCAAACATTCAATTGGCATCCGATTTGAAAAAGGAAACTCACAAAATGACCACAAACACGCCAATAATACGCAACTAAAATTTCTCGCCTTTTGGATACACACAACCCACTCCTTGACTCTCTTTAATTATTACCGGTATACAGATTGTTTTGAAGCCTGAAATAAGGTAGACCTTTCTAAGATTTGTACCACTACGCCAGTACGACAACAATACAGATAAAACTCCATAAACTACCTAGAGCACTCAGAAAGATCAATTCGACACGGAATCACAACAGAATCACTGTTACACCTCCAACTGACACAAACAAAACTTCTTGTTGTTACCCTACTCTCCGTGTTACTCTTATTTAACCACCACCATCCCCCTACCTTAACTCATGCTCCTCCACTTGCTCGACCTGTTGCTCTACATCTGCTTGATTCCGTTTGTTTCTATTCGCTCTTGTTTTCGTTCCTCATGAGACAGTGGCTGTTTAACGAGAAACCGCACAGGTCGTTCTCCAAATCCTTCAACAAAAGACTGGAATCGAACTCACACCACTTCAGCGACTCTTTACGCAACTACCACCAGCTCTTCATTGGAACTATCAATGAGGCCCATGAACCCTGTTTTCCCACTGCTGTGCATACAACTAATGAAGCCGCACAGAGACTCGGAATTCCCTCATTTGACGCGCTGGGGTCGTTATTTTACGAAAAAGCCGCGTCTGGAGACGACCCGGAGGCTGTAGCGCTAGTGTGGCAGCTCTACAACGAGATTCTGGGCTCTTCTGTAGCTCTGGCAGCAGAAGCACAGGCGTCTCAGATGTACAAAGATAAACTTCAGAGTTTGAAGATTGAGCTGAGGTGCAGGACAATGGAGATTCAGAGGTTGAGAGAAGTGCTGGAGTCAAGAGAAAATAGGTCACGCGAATTTACTCAGTCACGTGACTCACATGACAACTACTCCCCTTATCCTGACTCTATTATGGACCAAACGTCTCCAGTGTCTTCTTCTACCACTCTAGGGCGAAGGACGCAAAGTGCAGACCAGCCAAACTCGCGATACTTGAGTTCCAAAAGTTTTTCGACTTTTGTCAACCGTTTGACCCGACGGAAAGTGCGTATCTACTCGGAAGTAGACGTTGTTCAGCCCGTTTGGTACCCGAAAAGTGGCGGTTCTGTGCTCACCAATGGCAGTATAAGAACGAGGTACGAGACGGGCAGTATTGCGAGGTTCAAGGTGAAACTGAACCCGTCTACGTGTGATACTGTTGGTCAGCAGACGAAGGAGTATAGAGATTGGGCGGTTGCAAAGGCCGAAAGGAAGTATGGGGAGTTGTTTGAGGTGGTCTAGGAGACTAAAAAACGGATCAAAGAGATACCCAAAGGAATGTATGTAAATATGTAAAATAAATGACTGAATGTAATGAGTATTACTGAGAAATGATGGCCATAGTATTGTTGATCTATGGTGAGCTCTTGAAATACAGAGGGATAGAAAGCACTATACTTGTATGATCATCTTGACCCTTATAAACTACAGTGTGCGTATCAGAAGAGCAAGTACTGTACTGATAGCTAGAACAATGCAGTACAGTATCTTATTATCCAAGTGTAGTACGTACTGTACTTGTATACAGGATGTCCATTGACTGTAAATGGTAGGGTATATGGCCCTTAGTCTGTGGTACTTGTACTGGCTCATGATCATGATACAAGTACAAGTATGGACTGAGTGAAGCGTTTATTTAATTTTTTATTATTATTTTTCTACATAAAATGCTGCCCACATACTCCACCCATTGAGCTTCTACAGCTCAACATCACACTGCTCTGAGCTTCCACTCACCTCAAAGTGACATAAAAAACCCACCAATCATATCACACACTCTTTCTAACCCCATTTATGCAAAAAAACGAGTGTTTTTAATTTTTCCCGAATTTCCCCAAATTTCCCATATTTCCCTCTCCAAACTTTCACCACTTTCCAGTGGCAAAACACCCCACCTCATCCAAAACACCTCCAATCTGAAAACCCTCTCACCAGTAGTTTTCTCCACCCTCAATTACCCTATTATGACTTTCAAACCACCGATCCGAGCATCACACCCCCTTCTACACCGATTACTAATCCACCACCTCACCTGCATGATAAGCTTAAACTTTCACTTTCCAAAATAATTGCCTTCACCACTACAACCATGGCCAAACGCCCAAACGCCACCTCTGCCACTCTGCTGGACATGGTGGACGAGTACCGGGGATCCGAGAAGCGGCGGAAAACGGACACAAAAGCGAAATTACCGAATCGGGTGAAAACGGACGAGAAACCAAACTTGAGCAGATCATCTTCGACAAGCACGACATTTGATCTCGAGGGAGACGACTCGGAGAGTGAAGAGGACTGGGAAGAGGTGGATATCGATACCCGGAGTCACGTGACACCTGTGTCTGTGTCGTTTGACCCGAATGCGGTGAGATCTGAGCCTGAACCGAGGTCCAAGTGGGATACCAAGGGAACCAATGTCAAGAAGAACACACAAAGAAAGCCAGGTGGTCCTAAATTGTCACGTGAGGAGAGACAGAGGCGAATCTCAATTCACCAAATTCACGTCATGACTCTGCTCAAACATGCTTCTATAAGGAACTCATGGGCTAATGACTTATTGCTTCAAATGCAACTACGAGAAACAGTACCGGCCACTAAACTCATTGGACTCACTCCTGACCCGTCTCAAACGAAAATGGTGAGGACTAGCAAGTTCTATGAAGCTCTAAAGTACCTTCTTCAACAGTGGTGTAAGATATGGTATACTGACTCGAGGGGATTGCATAAGAAAGACTTTAATGAGCTGGAAGACATCAATTCTGACTCGTACGACCCTCCAGTGACTAAAGAAGTGTTCAATAAGAAGGTTATTAGACACAGAGGATCGAGAGATTTGAAAGTCCAGGGGTTTGTGGCGTTACTGAGAGCTGTAGGCTTGAAAGCAAGACTGGTGGTGTCTATACAGGCGTTGGATTTTGCTTCAAACGCGAAATCCACCGAAAAAACGACGAAAACCGACGAAAAACCGCAGAAAAACGCACCTTCGGTTCTTCGAAAACCAAAATTCACCACTGGCCAGTCGAAAAGCGCCCAAAAGAGCCAATCTCGCATGCACTACACCGAATCACCGTCACCCGTCTACTGGGCAGAAGTGTTTGAGCCGACTGGCAAAAAATGGATCACTTTAGATCCAGCTTGTGAAGTGAACATGGAGGTAGTTTCGAAATCCGGGAAAAGCCGTCTAGAGCCGTCAGTAGCCGATAAACTGAACGTTCTGACCTACGCCCTTGCATTCAACCCCAATGGTACGGCTGTGGATGTCACCAGACGGTACTCCTCAGCCTACAATTCTAGAACCAGAGCTTTACGTATCTCCAAGTACCTAGCTGGAAGCATTTGGTGGAACAATTTAATGGGGTTGTTCAGACCTGAAAGAGCGTACGAAACATGGCAGGAGGAGTTATTTTTGCGCGAAAAAGTGCTTTCTGAGGGGTTCCCAAAAAACATTCAAATGTTCAAAAATCATCCGAGGTACGTTTTAGAGAGACACCTTAGGCAAGATGAAGTACTCCTTCCAACCGCTAAAGCTTGTGGTATCATGTCCATGAAATCTAACAGTAAACCCGAAAACGTCTATCTAAGGTCCGATGTTCAATCCGTCAAGTCGGCAAATAAATGGTACCAGATTGGACGAATTATCAGACCCGGACAAGTGTGCAAAAAGCGCAAAAAAATGGCCAAGTCGCGATTCAGACTGGAAGACGAAGAAGACGCTCCAATGTATTCGTTTGAACAGACTGAAGCATATGTGCCTAAACCAGTGGTAGACGGACAAGTACCAAAGAACGGCTATGGTAATGTGGACCTGTTTACACCTGCCATGCTGCCTCCTGGAGGCCGTCACGTGAGTGGAAAGGGCGCTTATATGGCTGCCAAGAGTCTGGGTATCGACTATGCAAACTGTGTAGTTGGCTTTGACTTTACCAAAGGAAGACAAGTCAAGCCGAGAATAGACGGAGTTGTGGTGGCTGAGAGGTACGCTAGAGATGTGGCTGATGTGTGGAGTGATATGCAGGAGCAGACACTGGCCAAGGAGGAGAGAAACAGGGAGGTTAGGGCTTTACTAAGGTGGAGAAGGTACTTGACTGCGTTGAAAATCAGGTACAGGTTGGATCAGGAGCATGGGCAAGTTGAAGGTGAGGAAGGTCACGTGAGTGAAGAGGAGCACGTGACAAAAGAAGAAGAGGAGTCACGTGATTCTGAGGTTGTCATCATCGACCACCCATCTGACGAACCTTGGCATATTCCACCTTCAGTACTACAGCCATACCTCGACAAATACCTGGACAAAAGCGCGTTTACAAGTCGACCGGTTGAGGTAGTGTCACGTGAGCTGGAGGAAGTGGCTCAGAAAGAACCGACTCCTCCTGAGACTGTGGTGATAGAGGAAACACCTGTGGCTAGGGAACCGTCAGTTGAGACGATTTCTTCGGATTCTTCAGGTGGAGAGCCGTTATCGGAGTTGTCTGATGTGATTAAAACGCCGGTGAAAATCGATTACGCGAGTTTGGCAGTGGATGTGGATGACTCCCCGGATGAGATGTCAGAGAGTGAGTTGTATGGGGAGTTTGACAGTGAGTGACTTCCGAGAAGGTAGAGATGTAAATATTATTTATTGTGTGAAAAATGTACAAACAAATGGTAGAAGTGTGTGGTAATTATATATGGAGCTGTGCAGGTTCTGTTGTGCTCAACATTAGAGGGATGGCTTTGGCTTACCTTAGCTACTGTATATGCTTAGACACTCACAATAAAGCCAACTGTTACCATATTGACCCATCTAACCTCAATGTATACCCTACCAACATCAATTATCACTTGTTCTACACCCTGGGCCGTCGAAAATGTTCCAATATCAGATCAGTGTATCTGTAGCCCTACACTTCACTGTCAACTTGTTATACTCATGGTCACTCTTAACAGTAACCTTCCAAGGGCATATCACCATGCAGACTACAGTCACAATAAATACTCTAAGCTCAGATTCTACTACCTGGTACAGTATCGTAGCGCCCATATCTGTGACTCTGGAGACTTCCGAAACAGACAGTAATTAGCTACGATACCAGGTAGCTTGTGCAAATGAATTTTGTAATAATCCAACGAGCATGTAAATGCATTTACAGTTTCTTGCTCACTACTAGTGTTCCTGTTATATCTACCTAATACCTTACTTATAAGTTAATGCTATATGCTCGTCTTTCTGTCTTGTCTGGGGATCAGCTCATCAGTGACTCGTCCGATTCGGCTCGATTTTATGTGACTCGTCTTCTTTCGACTGTCTCACATGTCTCGTCGCTGACTCAACTCGTCTGATTCGACTCGACTTCGTCTCGTCTCATCAGCTCGTCTCGACTACCGCTTCCCCAACCGCCTCTTCTTCTCATCGGCCCTCCTCTTTTCCTCCATTTCCTCCCTCCTATCCTCCAGTCTCGCCAACTTACTGGACCGCTCCTCCTCCTCGAAAATGTCATCTCCGCCAGCCTCCATATCGTCATCGTCAGAGTAGTCATTGTAGTACTGCTGACGGGACTTGCCGCGGTTCATGAGCCGCCAAATCTCGTCACGGTCGTAACCCACATCACGAGATCGCACCTCCTGCTCCTCCTCATCTTCGTCGATGAAATCGTCCATGCTGTCTTCATCATCTTCTTCGTATCGACGTCGTTTTCGGAGAAGTTCTTCTTTTGGTTTGTTGAACACAGAGGGGGGTTTGTATGCTGGAACGGCCGAAGTGGCCGACGAAGGAGGCCGCTTCCCGGCCGTAGGGCGGTCAGCTGTGGGCCGATCTGCACCTCTGTCACGTGACTTTGGTGCAGGTTTGGTCTCTCTGCCCTCCCTACCCGGCACCTTCGGGTCACGTGACCGTGACCCTGGCACCTCCTTCCTCTTCTCCCTCACCTTGATGCCAATCTTCAGATCATCTGCCTTGATGTTGTCCGCCTCCTGCATGGCCTCCTTGAAGGACATTTTCTTGCGCGGTTTGGCCGGTGGCGGTGTGTACGCCACACGACCTGATCCTCGTCGTGACACAGAAGGAGCAGCACTTGGGGATGAAGTTGAGGCGGGTCCTGATCGGTCACCAGACACTTTCTTCGCCCTTGTCGTCGTCGTCACCTTCTTCTTCGGGGTCTTACCCTCCTTTTCCATCTGAGCCGCTTTTTCGGCCGCTCTTTGCGCCTTCAAACGCATGACCCGCTCGTTCTGTTCCCTCCGTTCAGCCTCGGTCTGTCTTGCTACCGGAATCGCCGCGGTGTTTTTTTTCGCCGGTGTTTTTGTGTCGGGCCTGGTCTCTGTGGCCCGCCGCACGGGCATTTGAAACTGCGCCAGAAGATGCGACATGGTGGCGTTCGTTTGAGCACAGTGCTCGGGGTTGGTAAGAGGGTGTGGTGATGTTAAGAGTAAGGAAGTTTGCCATGCAGGGCCACTGTAGGGTAACCCTGGAGGGCACACAGAAAGGACAAAGGGAAAGCAAGGTAGTATAAGGTGATCACTAAGGAGGTGTATATCACGTGACACAATATAGGGGCACGTACTTGTGTGAGGTGTACTCCTGACTGACCCCTTTCAATATTTTAAGACTAATTTTTCAAGCTCGTATTTTTTGACTTTTTTTGACTTCGATGGTTTGATGAGTAAGCATTTTTTTGAGGGTTTGGGGTTAGTGAGGGCTGTGGGAAGATGGTGTGTGTTTTTTTTGGCTGTTTTGGGGGTGTTTAAGGGGGTTATAATGGGGTGTTCTGTGGTTGTTGTGTGGAGTCTTTTGTTAAGGGGTTGAAGGTTAGTTGGGAGATGTCAAGTAAGGATGTTGGAGATATAGATCTGTCTTGAATGGGGTGTTTTTGTATGGCAGTAAGGGTGTTTTATTATATGAGTGTGATGACCTAGATCAGGAGAATCGACTGATATAGGTCTTGAGTTACTTCAAGTGAGAAAATATCACCCAGGTATAGACATGTCATGATCTTAGCATACAAATGGTGCCTTCTACTAAGGTGAATTTCCTGAACGTATCAGGACAGCTACGGGAAATCTGAAAAGTGCATTCGATAGCTCGAAGTGAGGTGGTTCTTTTGATACCCTACAAAGTCCAGTACGATGAATTAAATGTGAGATTGATTTGAGCTTGAAAAATTATAGTCTTTGGTATGGCCTGACGTTTAGGGGTGTCAAGGGGACATCTTAGTGGAACCCAAATGGGGTGAGTTTTTGACGAAAACGGAATTTTGTTTTTGATTTGTCATTAGGGAGGCGTAGCAAAGCTACTGTCAAGTCCTCAAGTCCATAGAATAAATACTCATCGAGATACACCACGATAATCATTAGTACAGCAGCCTCTTGTCATTAACAATAGTCTATCTAAACCTCCCAACTGACGGCTAATGATTACTCCAATAACAGAGTCTATATAGAGGTTCTCAACAGAACACAGCAGTCATAACAACACCACAAATAAACACAGAATCACTCTACAACTCACACATTCACTAATCTACACTCAACAACCACATGTCTATAATAATTTAATCCATTCTCTATGTCTTCTTCTTAGCAAGCAGCAAACTCAGTGCCAAGTCCTCTGAAAAGTTGACCAACTTGCCAAACCTCTCCACATCTAGTACACTTCCAGTCTGTGGCTGCAGATTACTAATCACCAGCTTGTTGTTCTCAATCACCACGTCAAACCACGTTTTCCAAGCATGCACTTCCACCGACAGACTCAGCAGTCCGTTATTATCACCCAGAGACACCGTAGTAGGCAGTCTAACACCCTCCTCGGTCTGCTCAGCCGTGGCGTTCAATAATTCCTCCACTAGAACGTTGTCATTTGTGTCCAGCTCCTCTTGTCCTACCATTGAGTCTTTGATGAGAACAGATTCTAGAACCGTGGAGAGTTGGATCTGAGCTCTGAGGACTTCAAAGAGCGCTTCTAGCGACCGAGGATGGTCCACAGGCACTTCGGTGACCGAAACCAGCTCGTCCTTGGCCACCAAATTCGAGTACTCGACATTCATGCGGATGGAGTCGTTTTCCGACGTGTGTACTTCTCGGAATGACTTGTAAAAGGTATTTCCCAACAGATCGAAGGGTGTATCATTCCCCACGACTGCATATGTCGCTCCCAGCTTATTAGCCAAGTCACGATTCATCAAAACGGGAGGATTCAACCGTAAAACAAACTCTGCGGAGCTATCTTGCCCTGCAACTTCTTGCCACTCTCCTCCTTCATTCAGCCACCCTGTAGAATACTTGGCATGGCAATCTCCAGAGTTTTCCCTCAGACCTAGCTCGGCAATATACTCTGAACCAACAGCAGCTTTTTCCGCATCCCTGACTCTATGCTGAGAGCTCCAGTACTTCAGAAACAAACCCAGATTCTCGTCGTAATTCAACATAGGCACGCCAAACCCAGTGCACACATCAGCTACCGAATCACCCTTTCCAGACTTGTCATACTTGACAAACAAAGCATGAGCCACCTCGTCAATGGCTCTGAAAGAGTTGCATTTTTCGCTAGCAAGCCTCTCCATGTCAGATAAAAACGCCAGATGACGTGCAAACTTGTCCAACTTGGAAGCTTGTAAAGAGGACAGGAGAACATCATTAATACTGGGAGTGATATCAGGATTAGTGTATGAGTGCTTGGAGTCAGTAGGTGACACTTTAGCATCTACCGACACCGAAACGCGCACCACACGATCAATAGGACTCGTCGTCATGTCAATATCAATCAGGATAGTTGATCCACCTAGTGAGATTCGAGTTCCATCAGGTAAGTCTTCTCCAAACACCTCCAGACCTCGTTGTTGCGCGAGTTTTCGAATTCCAGCTGGTGTGGCTTTGATTGGGGCAGTCTCCAATAAGGCAAGGATTGAAGACAGCTTTTTCAGTCGAGTTTGGTCGTCCATTGTGTGGTGATGCTATGGCGATATGCATGTTGAATTTCGGGAATAGAGTTGTGTCAGGGTTAGGGTTGGGGAAGGAGTCGGGGTAGGGGGAAATGGAGGGTTGTGTGGGAATGAGAGAGATGAGGGGATGAAGCTGGTATGCTTGGTTTGGCTGTGGGATGGGTGGTTGGGCAGGGGGAGGGGCGTTTGTGCTGGGGTGAAGTTTAACAAATGTGGTTGGGAGAGCTTAACTAGAAGCGGGAAATGTGGATATGGGAGATACTGGGAATGTTTGTATGAGGGGGAGGAGGTTTTTGCATAAATCTATGTAAAAGGGTGTGGTGTATAAGATGTGAAAGTCTGAGAGGTGTGAGATGGTTATTTGGGCACTTATGGGGGATAATGTGTAGCTGTTGATAGTGAGGAGAGTAAGGGATAATAGAGAGTTGATTTTTTTTCTTTTTTTGAGGAAATGTGGTGCTACAGAGTTGAGGAAGGTGCTTTTGAAGTAATGGCTTTTCTAGAAGATATGGCTGGCTTTGGAGTGCTGTGTTGTGTAGACAGCTTACTGTTACAAGGGTATAGCTCTGCAAGCTTACCCCAAGGCAGTTCTTAATGTAAGCTTGAAGCAAAGAAGAGCCAAGTCTCAAGATACAGTAGGCTTAGAACACTGCCTACAAGAATACAACAATCAAACAGTATCACAAACCATGGGACATGGTCGGATTTATAAGCACGAGTTATCACTATCTCTCAGCTTGGATTATAATGTTCAACTGATAGTAGTGTTGGTTCATGAAAATGGTCTAAGACAGTCACACATTTCTATTTTCAAGCCAACTGACAAGTCTGTTGGGAGTCGATAGGTCATGAAAGAGAACCTTTCTAGAGAACAAGGAGCAGCTATCAAGAGGCCTGAGCAGCTGTATTTGATTGAGGTTATCAGGTCGTGGACTTGGACAATCTCACACTGCTCTTAGCCTTGATAGTCTAACCATATTGACAGTTCCACTGGCCCCTATTCAGTTAGCTAGCTAAGTGGTCGGTACTGTCAACGGTGGGAACGCCCAGCGGGGGGATTCCAGCAAAAAGACAGCAGACTACGTCTGCATCTTTCTACTTCTCTTGAGACTAGCTCACCAGCTGTCCAGCAAAAAGACAGCAGACTACGTCTGCTCATCTTTTTGCTTCAGAGTCTAGCAAATGGGAGTTTAATTAAGTGTAACAAAAAAGCCAACTAAAAAAGTGACCTGGGGGTGGCTACTGCTCGTTACAGGCATCCTACGGACATGAGAGTTTCAGTAATACATTGATTGACGCATGAAATTATATAATCCACGTTAATCCCATGATTTGCTGGTACAAATTCCGAGTTGTACGCCCCCAAAGTATCGATATTACTTGACATTTTAGATTTACTTGATTCCTCCCAAAAGCTTAACCAAAGTGTAACTGGAGTGACCGCAGAGGGTACCCACCGTTGATGGTACCGACCACTTAGCTTAGACTCTCAGCCAAAATGAATACAACTACCGACGAAGAGACTGTAGAAAATACCCGTGTATGCTCCAGAAGGGACATATACAACACCACTGGCTCTGAATGGATTCAACGTCACTTGCTATCAGCTTGAATGACAGTATTCATTGCTGCGACTGTTAGTCTCATCTCAGTAACAGAGTCTATATTCTCAAGACAACTGACAAGCCTGTTGGGAGTTGATGGGTCACTCAGAGAGCAGACATCAGACCATGCCCCATCAGCTACCAAAGAATAACCGGTTAATCAATTCGATCATGTATCTTTTATAATCGCACACACAACTACTCATCATATATATTACCACTTCAATGTCCTCTTTACACTTACTCTCTATGCCTTTGGCTTAGGCTGACAGAAGCACCCAACGTCACACTGCTTCTTTGTCTTAATAGTCTAACCATATTGACAGCTCCAAGCCCCATCCCTACTCAGTTAGCTAGCTCTATAGCTTTGACCTTGGAGCACCTTGGCACTACTCTGACACACAGCCTAGAGTATACAAAGATATCTGCAGCACAGTTCGGCAGCTTCAAGAGTCAGCAGTGGCCCAGCATACTGTAGTCTAAGCTAAGGACAACTACAGTACCTGGTACAGTGCAAGTAACCTCCCAGCACACCCATTTTACAATATGATCTTAAATTTCATTGCAAGCATCTAGCTATACCAGTAGCTACAAGTACTCTACATACTGCATCTTATCCCACCAGTCAGTGCTTTGTATAGTCTACGAAGCTTCCAGATTTATCATACATTTTAATATTTTAATTACAAGCATCTATAGCCACTGCCTTCACAGTGCTCTGTAGTGTAGCAAACTCCAGTGCTACGCACTGTAGTTTTTGTTGCATCATGTCTACCCGGCCAGCCTGTGCTCGCTTCGCTTCGCACAGCCTGCCGCCTACTTATCATGCAACCCCCCTCTACCCCCCTCAAACGCACTCAAATCAAAATGCTCCGGGTACTCATCCAGAATCTCTCCCAGCTCCTTCTGCTGCTCCTTCAGATGAGGAGGCATCTCCTCCCAGCAATCGGTAAAAGCAGACACAATCTCCGGCTTTTTCACCTTTTCGGCCTTTGAAAACGCCGTGAGGATATCTTTTCTCGCCTGCGTTCTAAACTGCTGCTCCTGCTCCTCACTCCACAGCTCATTGAGCTCCATCCACTTTCGCAATCGAACAATGGGATTGTCCTTTCGCTGCCAACTCTCCACCTCTCCTCTGGATCTGTACGCAAACGAGTCATCCGAAGTCGAATGATGCGACACTCGGTACGACATGCCTTCAATGAGGACCGGCTTTTGGTGTTTGAGCGCAACCTTTCGAGCGTGTTCGGTGGCTCGATGCACGGCAAAAATATCATTACCATCCACTCGAATCGTCTCAATGCCGTATCCAATAGCTCGAGAAGCAATACCATCGCCCTTGTACTGCTCAATGGCCGAGGTGGAAATGGCGTATCCGTTGTTTCTGCAAAAGTAGATGACGGGGCAGTTTCGAGTGGCTGCAATGTTCAAGGCAGCATGGAAATCACCTTCACTGGCGGCTCCCTCACCCATGTAGCACAAAGTGACGCCATCAACACCAGCCATTTTCTGAGCGTATGCAGTACCTGCAGCATGAGGCAGCTGAGTAGCCAGAGGAGACGAAATGGTGTGCATGTTGAGCTCCCTAGAACCATAGTGAACAGGCATGTTTCTGCCCTTGCCCTGGTCGTGCTTATTACCATAAAGCTGGTTCATAAAGTCGTCCAGCGTGAACCCTCGGTACATGTACGCACCCTGTTCTCTGTACTGGGAGTACACGTGGTCCTGAGGCTTGAGAGCAGCAGCAGACCCCACAGCCATACCTTCCTCTCCTGCAGACACCATGTAGAACGAGAGTCGGCCCTGTCTCTGTGCGTCAAACATGATGGCGTCCATGATACTCACCGTCACCATGTCTTTGTACATCTTGGTGATAGTCTCATGGGGGATGTCAATCTGGTACGACTTGTCCACCTGCACACCATCAGGACCCACCACTCGGTAAGTGGGCATCGACTCGGATGTCGTGGGGTCCACAAAGTTCATGTTGTTGACAAACTGTGTTCGCAAAGCTCCAGGGAACACCAGTTCGCCGTTCTGAATGATGGGTTTGTCAGCAACATGTTCAGCGGGTTTGGTGGTTGATACGTGACGAGACACAAGTCGTGAGGGTCTCATCGGCAGCCTGGTGACAGCCCTGCATCGGGCGATTCGAGAGAGCATGGTAGTGTTGTTTTCGCACAAATGTACCAGTGTTGGGGTGGAAAGAAGAAAGGGCTTAGTTTATATATTTTAAGGCCCGGCAATAGATGGTGTGTGGGGGAGGGTGCAGGATCGGTAGCCGAGAAAAAGGGTATAGGCGGGGGAGGGTTTTGCCGAACCACTAACGGGGTTGGGATGGAATAAAAAACACCACCGGCTATAGACGGGTAGGAAAAGAATATCACGTGATTAGTTTTTCTATAGCGTGTTTCTGGCGTCCTACTGATGGACCGTCTTGTAACCCTGCTGTTGAGCTACAAGACGCACGTTGCTTTTTAGGCTTTTGTGGGGACACGGTTGTTGTGTGATTAAGGTTTGGAAAGGGGTGGACGTGAAGTAAACGGTTGGGAGTTTAGATGAGGTTTAGTTGGGGATATGCACTAGGGAGAATGTTCGGAGGGAGGTGAGTTTAGGAGGTAGGGGGAAAATTGTTGCAGATTTAGAATCTCCAGGAGCAGGGGAGTCTGGGGGTATATCTAAAAGGGTGTTTGGAGAGGGTTAGGGCGGTTTGTATGGCGTTGTGATGTGCTTTATGCTTGTGTATGGGAGATATCTTCAATAGGAGCTCAGAGGCTGGAAAGTAAAGATTTGCAAGTTTTTATTGAAATTTTGGAATCTCCGGAATGAGGTGATTCCAGGAGGGTAATAAAATCTACAATATGATATCGGAACATTTTGTGAAGTAATGGGGTTGGGATTTAGTGGAGAGTTAGTTGAAACAATCAATGGATCCTAGAGGGCTCAAAAGTTGGAATTTCAGAGTTATTATAATTTTACTGGAATCCTTGAAACGGGGTGACTCTATAACACATGCTCTGTAAGCATTTATCCCATTTCATATGGCCTTATCTGACATGCTCCGTATTAAGTTTTGATAAGTAAAAGGATGCTTATTAGTGGACACATTTGTTGGAGTTAGTTGAGTCAACAGGCTGTGTCTTACTCCACCAAAAGTGAAGATATTTCAATTTTTAAAATTTTCCTGGATTCCCTGAGCTCCCAATACCCCATCTACCCCTCCAAACCCTCACCTAATCTCCTCATACACCCATCTATGTGACTACTTCCTCCCCCCAAATAACCTTCCACCGTGCATCTCGCACGCAGAAAATATTCGTTGGTGAAAAATATATTTCTCCACTACACAACACTATGGCTGGCAAAGTGAAGCAGTCCAAGAAGGCTGGAAAAGCGTCCAAGCCTTACACCAAGAAAACCGAGCCTACTCAAGAGGTGTCCACCCCCTCTGTCGACCTGGGAAGCCCCGATGCGTACCCTTTTATAAAAAAACTGGCTGCCAATGACCGACCTACCAGAGATGAGACTCTGAATTCTCTGAAACGATTCCTAGGTACTCCCAAGACGTTTGGCGAGCTGGAGCTGCTCAAACTGTGGAAGGGACTGTTCTTTTCCATGTGGTTCAGCGACAGACCTCGAACTCAGCTGCGTCTTGCTGACGACATGGCCTCTTTGCTATTAGTCGTCCATGAGACCAACTACTTTACATTTCTGGCGTCTTTTTGGAAAATCATGAGCGCCGAGTGGATGGCCCTGGATAAACATAGAATCGACAAATTCTACCTGCTGTTGAGAC
The DNA here is from genome assembly GCA_900519075.1 of Yarrowia bubula. NCBI lineage: Eukaryota > Fungi > Ascomycota > Dipodascomycetes > Dipodascales > Yarrowia > Yarrowia bubula. Next base: position 39,241 of record ULGX01000010.1, on the reverse strand, counting down.
GGTATGTTGGATACGCCTTCCAGCGTCTGGCCAAGGAGAACTGGGACGACACCTGGATCGAGAGACACAATGAGGTCATGAACAAGATTCCCCTGAATCCCTCCAACCCCAAGATTCCCGATTCCATCCGGTACCATGTTCTGGAGATTTACCTTGATGAGCTTTCCAAGGTGGTGTTGAAGGACCTTGACCAAGAGGAGGAGGACAACGAAGAGGCTGTGAAGGAACTGTTTGCAGATGTACCTGTTTCCGAGCTTCTGGAGGCCGTGGAGACTCTCTCTGAAGAGTCTGAGAACAAGGTGGTCCAGAAACGGTGCGTTGAAGACGTGCTTGAGAACCCTCTGTTGATTGAATGGGGTGTTGCCGAGGAACTGGAGGGACAAGAGGAGGAGGAGGAGGAAGATGAGTGGGAGGGATTTGTATAGATGTATAATATGACAATGAACATAGAACGAAACCTGGTGAATTAGGCTGCTGTATAAGACAGAACACAACCACACACTGGTATAGACCCCAGCACATATATTGATATCTAAGCAATATGCTCTTCTATTTAAATGTCTGTACTGGCTGATTATAAGCTAGTTAGCAGTATTTTATAAGATATGATGGCTTATCAGTCTGATTCATAGAGACGCAAGACGGTAGCTGTCTATAGGAAGACACTAAATAGAGAACAAAGAAAAAAGTATTGAAAGAGGATGTTGGTCTCATGATGTCTTATATTGTCACATGCCTACGAGGTCACATGACGAGTTCTTCTCTGTACCAGGCCTATGGCCTTAAGAACATCGGAGCTCACTCTTACATTTTTAACACCACCAAATCACGGGACAGGCTAGTTCCCAAAAAGTTGAAAATCAAAACCCTTAGTAGCCAGTACCAACGTGTTCGCCTCATTTAGACGAGTCCAACGGTACCGGTTACTAAGCGATTTGGGCAGTTTATGGATCTGGATTTCAACAGGTTATGAGTATAATTAATTTAGGAACTTGGTCGCATTTTGGTCCCCTATATCTCCTGATCATTAATATAACTCTCACTAACCTGTACCACCTCAGCAGCTTTTTCTATGTCGCATCATCTTAAATTACGTAATAAACGAAATCGCTGCTGACTCGTTGAATACCAACACCCCAGGGATGAAACGGCCAGCATGTAAACCAGCTAATCGTTGTCATTCTTTTGGTACCACTCTTACCTACATCGGACAACTTCCTGAATCGAAACCTACAGATCCGTTTCTCGGTCTTCGAAGAAACCCCCAAAAGACCCACATTCAATGCTTTTGTGTTTGAGGCAGCTGCCTGTACTTTCGGGCCGTTTGTTTGTTTGTAGTTTTGTACTGTTACATTCCATGGAGCCTTGTCTTAATTAGTAGTAATCATATGGCTCTGTCTAGAACACTGTACAGTAGAATGATAATGAGTATTCACAAAAGAGTGGGGACTTCAAATTCACTATTTAAAGTTGCTTTGATGCCCTATATTACATCGATCTCGTTATTTTGTTATCTTTCATGAGTGTAAGATCGGTGAAGGAGTGCCCAAGTGGCTGCTTGTTCAAACTTAGTTGTGGTGTTTCTTATTTCCGTTGAGATATTATTTGACCATGATTAACATTTGTTGGCTGCCTTAGAAAGGGAGAATGAGGGTATGCACTCCCCTCAAACAGGCTACTGACGTCCAGTTGAGACAAGATATATACCATTCGAGTCGCACGAGCCCAGGGAGTTCAGAAATCAAAAAATATCTCCACAATTGTGTATATTACGTCATCTTCAATCTGAGTCAACCATACGGCGATACAAGCCATACGGACACTTCAAAGGCGAATGTTCACAGTTGCAATGCTCTTAACAGGTAGCACCAGTTTGATAGCAGCTAAGCAGCAATTTTTTTTTTTTTTTTTTGTTTTTTTGTTATCTTCCTATCTCCAGAGTAACCAGCCGTAATATACCAGTATCTCCACCTCCCACATAGCATACGGGCTATGCTAGACGCACCTTCCACTTTGCTTTTCTCCACCGTAAATCTCTCATCTCCAGGTCAATTTTTTGCCCTCATTTTTTGCCCTCATTTTTTGCCCTCATTTTTTGCTCCTTTTTGTTATCTCCATCATTTCCGCTGTGGTGGTGAGTTTGGGGGCAAGTTTTAATGGCGCAAAATGTGAACGAAATCGAGAGAAATCAAAAGAATCAATTAAAATAAATCAATAAATCAATTAAAATAAATAAGAACAAATAATAACAAATAAATAAGTAAAGCAAACAAACAAACAACTAATACTAAAACTACTGTACACCTACTACACTACAAGTACGTACTTCTACTTCACTGGCCCACTGGATGATGAGCCTACAAGAGTCACATCGTGAACAAGGAGGTTACTATTTAGATCCTGAGACCCAGCTGGAGCTGGGAGCTATATATGGACAAGCAGGATGGAAGGAATCACTGGAGAATAACAAGAGAAAGAAGAAAGAAAGGAGCATAAGGAGATGCAAGGTATTAATGTGTGGATTAATGAATTTTTGGAAAAAAATGTGGAAAAACAAAAGAAAAACAAACAACAGCAGAGCTGGACTAAGTGAGAAAGCAATAAGGGGTTAGCAAAAGAAAGGTCCATAATGGAAGAGGACAGAAGAGAAAAGAAAAGGCTCAAAAAATGAGCGGAAAAAACGTGGAAAAAACGTGGAGAAGATAATGAGGAATGGAGTATCATGTTGGAAATGGTGTCTTTGGTCGTGGGTGGCGTAGAGCAGGTCAAACCTCTCGTGACCTGCGCTGATATGTTACTAATGTTGCAATTGAAAATAAATACTGAACGTTCGAGAATCAGGCGATTCTCATGCGAAAATCACCAGTGAGGGAATCGGATCCGCGCTCACCGGCCAAATTAGAAGGAAGCTCCTAATTCGGCCTAATCCTCTTGTACGCTCCCCCGCCGTCCGAGTTGTACTGCTTTGGCGGTGGCGAGTACTGCATCGGCGCGGCTCCAGGAGGTTTATCGGCAGGCAGCATGCCCGTATTCGGATAGTACATTCCCCAGTTCATGGGCATCATGCCCATCATGGCCATGTTCATGTTCATGTTCATGTTGTTCATGTCCATGCCCGTCATGTTGGTCATGTTGGTCATGTTAGTCATGTTGGTCATGTTGGACATGCCCATGCCCATGTTAAGATCCGGGGAATGCGTGTTGTTGGACCGGTAGGTCCTTCCTCTATCGTAGTGCTGGTTGTTGTAATTGTTGTTGTTGTAGTTATTGTTCGAATTGTTGTTGTTGTTGTTGTTATTGTTGTTGTTGTGTCGGTTGTTTCGGAACCCGTTTTTCGCATTGTTGACGGGCTGGGGGTTGCGCCTTCGGCCTCGGTCACTAGACGGCTTTTTGTTGGTGCCTGCTTTGACAAGCGAAACATAGCGTGACCGGATGCTGGGGTTGTTGTTGATGTTTTCTCGGTACCGTGAACCCTGGGACTGGTGGAACGGAGTAGCTGTGGGCTGGGCAAACGAGACAATGTACGCCACGTCCTCGTTCTGTGAGCCTGGCGACTGTGTCCTTGGCGAGAGCTGTTCAACGTGCTGCTTCACTGCTCTAGCTGCTGCCAGAGTGGAAAACTGCATGTACACAACACCCTTGGATTTACCGTTGGGCTTGTGTTCGTCAAAGACAACCTGCTCGACCTGGTCCTCACAGCCGCAGTCCACGGCCCAGCCGCGCACAATCTCCTCATTGGTCCACCAGTCGAGATTGAGAATGTACAGACAATTACTCTCCAGGGCGTCCAGACTCTCGATCGAGAGCTTGGACTTGGTGGGCTTGGTATGTGCGGGCACAGATGGAACAGACTTCGGTGCCAGGTCCGGCTTCTCCTGGCTATCGTCCGTCCATCCAGAAGAGTTTCCTGAAAAGACCGACGACGATGAGCCTGAGAGTGTGCCGGACGAGTTTGAGTTTCCGGACAGATTGCCCGACGAGTTTCCGGACGAGTTACCGCCGTTGCCCGCCGAGTTTTCCGATCCTACGGACTTGGAGGAGCCCTCGGAAGACTCACCACCCGAGTTGGCGGAATTGGACCGTCGAGTGGGTCTGCTCACATCTAGCCCGAAGCCGTTGTCGTCGAGTTCAACGTCGACTCGTGGTTCGGACATGGTAGCTTTTGTCAGTAGAGTGCTTGAAGCAAAGAAAAGAAAGAATATCGAAAGTAGAGCGATGGTAGCGAGAGAGCGTAACTAGACAAAGAAAGAAAGAATGCATACGACAGTGCAGTTAGTGTGCTGACGGAGACAGCTGGTATGTAGTGGCGAAGGTATCTCTGGTGTCATGTCGGTCACCAAACTTCACTGTAAGTATGAGACGAAAGAAAAACATGTCAAAAAGGGGGCAATAGGGAAAGAAAGAAAAAAAAAAAAGAAGAAAAAAAAAGAAAGAAAAAAAAGCATCAAACAAATACTTAGCACGCCTGGAGTGGCCAGAAGCCATCGTTTTAGACCACTTTTGGCGAGCTAAAAACCTGCCTATGTGCACAAAAGAGCCAGGTGGCAAAAGCTGGTACTCACTGTAAAAAGTGTCGGGTTGTCGCTGTGTTGGATTTCTCTTGTTTTGTCGCTTATTCGTCCTTCTGTGTCGGTTTCACAAAAATCAAGATTTCAGCGTGTCGTTGAGATGTCTGAGTGGCCTCTCAGTTGCAGACGGCAAGTGTTATATATCGGAACCACATTATTGGGTTTGCGGTGGGATGAGGGTTACTCTGAAAACAGCGTTTGCACTGAAACTAAGCGAACCGAGTACGTGCGTCGATGGAACCACGGCCCATGTACACATGCGATCGAACTGCAAGATACGCCAAAATTAATAGGAGGTTGACAGCTCGCTAGTCCAACGGCCTGCAGCTAATTTTCCATTGCATAATTTGCCCTCGCTAACCCCACACGCCAATAGTATAGCTGAATGGAGGTCTTTTCCCGGCATTCTCACATCGGTCCGGCCTCGTGCACACAGTCCCAAATGTACGCACATTGACAACAAATGTCTATTCGCAAGAACCTTAACCGACGCCCCATGATAACTCTCGTCAACAACAGGCCATGAAAGAGTAACTTGCAGGAGTCGATAGAACGATGTTGTTATGGACTTACTTGTGGTTTTTTTGGCACCCCCAGCCACCATTTCGCCATCTCCATCTACGCTCGTATTTTTGACGCATTTGACACACTAATGAGCAGACTAAAATTACCGGAGTTGGCTTTGATTCTCGGCTCTCGACTGTTCGAATTCTCGGCTAAATTCCATTTTCCCACAAAAAAAACTCTAAAAAAACTTTATCTGATAGGAAGGGGCGAATCTCATATCCATAGAGAGAGCAGAAGGAGGCAGCAGATCGGAGAGGTTTACGCCAAGAGACAGACAAGGGGCGCAACCCTAACCCACCCTGGGGTCTTTTCATTTCCACTCCAGAAAAGCGGGCAAAGTTTGTATTTATCGCTTAGCCGGACATGTGCCTGATGTCGGTTTCTTAATGTCGGTTTCTTAATGTCTTCATATAGATGGTGTACCTGTAGCTACAAGTACAGTATTGGTTCATTCACATACGACATTGTTCTACAGCATTCCATAACTCTGTCTATCATATCTACAATACTGTACAGTATAGCTGATCACAATGACTGGCTGTACAAGTATACGCTCAATCTACAAGTACAAATCTGACCTGTCTATTCAGCGCTCTCTGATTCATCAGTCTGTACCATGACACTACAGCTTGAGACGTTGTATTATCTTCTTGGCTGGTCCTGATACACATTGCCATGTTCGCTAACGTGCTATAGTTGGAAACAACAAAAGTATAATTTGTCAAGTAACTGCTTCACGGAGATTGCCATTATTGTGCTCTCAACAAGGGGAATATGGCTATATTATCATCTCAAAATGATCCCCTGATTCAGGCGGTTCTTCTGCACTATTCCATATCTCCGTAGCTACCCTGTAACGCCCAGGAACCACCCCCAGGGCACTTTTATTAGTTGACCTTCAACAAACAAAAGTCTAACTAACTCCCAGCCATGTCAGCATTCCTTCTACCAGTATGGCGTCATGTCCAAAACCAATGTTGTCTTCACTGCATTGATTACATAACGCCAGGGCAAGGGTCCGGGGTAATTAGGGTAGGGTTAGGGCAGGTCACTATAGGGCTAGGGCTCCCATACCCACCTCCCAACTGTCGCTGACTGCCGTCAGCTCCAGCTATGCGCTGTACTTTAGGGTAAGGGCTCCCAAATAAGGTTTTCCACACGCCAGCTCATCCATAATACACGACAAAGTGAAAATTGACACGACACAGTAGATCACCACTTCTCTTTTACAACTACACATCAAAAAAAAATGCCTGCCGACGACAAGGTCTCCAAGAACGTGCCTCTCGAGTTCATCCAGGAGGGAACTGCTTTCATCAACAAGTGCACAAAGCCCGATCGAAAGGGTGAGTATGGGTTGAAGGGGTGTGAAACACGTCATGACAGAGAAGTTGTGATTTGATGTGGAACACAGAAGGATGGTGTTTGTGTTTTTGTTACACAAAAACCTGGGTCACGTGCTAACACAGAATACTCCAAGATTGTCCGGGCCGTCGGCGTTGGATTCCTCGTCATGGGAGCTATTGGATACATTGTCAAGTTGGTGAGTATGAACGGGATCACGAAGTGATCACGTGAAACATACACGTGAGGAGGTCACGTGAGAGAGAAGACACAAATTCAGCAGCTGATTCTGTTGATTTGGTGCTTTTGGTGGATTTTGATTTTTGTCGGTTTTTCCGATTTTTGACGATTTTTGATTCGTTTCTTTTGATTCGTTTCTTTTGCAACCGCTTATTAGGTCCGCTCGTGACCTACGGCCACTCGCTATCGCTACCGCTTCCGAACTAACCCAGGTCCATATCCCCATCCGACACGTTATCGCTGCCTAGACTGTATTTTTAATCGACTAAGTTATTTGATGAAGGGCTACGATGTTCCAAAAGTGGGCATGTTCAAACTGATCTAAGGATCGTGTCAAGCTGATCTGATGTTGAAGGTGTAGTGTGGTATTTGTAGTGTGCTTGGTTGTACTCCTAGTAAGAACAGCCAGTTGTAGAAGCTATAGCCATACAGAGCAAAGTAGTAATATCCACTCATATTACAAGAATCATAGAAATGAGATTTGTGTTGATTTTGTAATGAATGATTTATAGTGACTGTCTCAAACTCGCTTAATTACGGGTACATGAACGTGTATGATCTACGTACGCGTCGTTATAGAATTAGAGATGGGGAGATGGCGTGTGTGACGTGATGTAGATGAGCTACGGAAAAACGGAGTATGTAGAAATGATCCCCAAGAGCAGGGCTTTCTTTTGGTGCCACTTTTATGTCCGTAGCTCAACTGGATCATTCTTAAATAACAGACCCCTGTGAGCTGCATGGAATGTAAGAGCCCACTGCAGTAAGGAGATACTGAGATAGTCACATATGTATTTCTAGATACATATGAGTCAATTATAAGCACTGATTCGTTCAAGTCATTGGTTGTAGCTATAGCTTGTGATCTTATACTATGAAGAGCCTGTCTTTAAACAACACTGTGGAGAGATCTCAGCTTAATACTGTATAGCTAAATGAATGAACCAAGAAGCGAAGATGTACAAGCTACAGAGAGCTCTATAGAAGTACCTTTACAGATGTACTTATATTGACTGTGTTCTCTTACACACCAACATAGCTTGTTACCTATATTTATGAGCTATAGTGGAAGTAAGGGTCATTCTGTGGTAGCTGCTAGTTGGGTAACATGTTAGGGGTGGTTGAATGATCATTATTTTCAGTCCATTTTTCAGTCCTTATTTTAGGGGGGACAGTAAGGTGTATGGTCCTACAGTCTTCATCTTGAGCTGCACTGATACAGGCCAACAGCACCAAGAAAAGAAAAGATTGGAGTTTTTATCACGCAATCTGAGCCATACGATTGAATGACGACCATATTTCACTCAATCCAGTTTACCAGGTTGTGTGCTACAGTTGCCCATTATCACTGTATATATCCTAACAATAGCAGAGCTTGTTTCTTAGCTTCTAGAAGAACAATAGTTGATCACAACACCACACTCTAGCTGCACCAATATCAGCCATATTACCCCCAGACTTGGAATATATCATCTAACACCTCTGTTACGTGACCCCACCCCCCCCCAAACCCCCCCATTTCCACACCCTTCACCCAACTCTCTGCCATCTCCTGTTCAAATAAAGTTGCATGCATAAAATTATCATGCACAATCTTTCACCACACCATCACACCATGAGCAAACCAGCTACCACCCTTGACGGGCTCCAGGACGGGTCTGCCGAGCTGCAAAAACGCTTATCCGCCAAACGCGATGCCGAAGGAGAGCTCAAGCATGAAGAGGACCGAAAACTGCGCAAAGAAGGCAAGACTCAAACTCCAGTCACCAACCAGGAGGGAGATGTTCTCAACCCTTATATCCCTCGGTTCATGTCTTCAGCGCCTTGGTACGCTCGAGGAGGCGACGAAGAGACGTCTTTGGATCACTTGAAAAAGGACAAGGTGGAGACAAAGAAGGAAGAATGGTATGTTCGAGGTCAAGATAGGAGTACTCTTGAGAGACCAAAGAAGTTCCGAAAAGGAGCCTGTGAGAACTGTGGAGCCATGACCCACAAAAAGAAGGACTGTATGGAGCGTCCGAGGAAGGTGGGGGCTAAATTCAACCAGGATAATCTTCAAGCTGATGATGTTGTGTCTAATCCTCATATGAGTTGGGACTCGAAACGAGATAGGTGGAATGGATACGATGCTGACGACTTCAAGAGTGTAATTAATGAGCATCAGATGACGGAAGAACTGCAAAAGAAGTTAAAGGGAGATACTGTGGAGGAAACTGATTTGGAAAAGGCTGCTGCTGTCGAGGAAGCTATCAGGAAGAGTACTAGGACTTTACGTCTGCGAGAAGACACTGCTGTTTATCTGAAAGATCTGAATTCGGAGACGGTGTATAATCCCGGAAGTAGAACTTTCCGTACTGCCGATGAGGGTTACATTGATAAAGACGGAATGTTTGTAAGACACACTACAGGCGAGGGTAAGGAGATGGAGGAACTGACCAAGATTGCTGAAGCTGAGTCAGCATTAGGTAACCAGATTCATTTGCACGCAAATCCCACTGCTGCTGCTATTGCTGCTAAAAAGATCAAGGAGGAGGCGGAAAAAGCGAAAACCGCGGAAAAACGGGCTTTGGAGGAGAAATACGGAAAACAGGATCACGTGAGAGAAAGACCAAAGGAGTATACCAGCGTGGTTAGGGCGAAAAAGGCGCCTGTGGTTAGGGCTAAGAATGCTCAGGGGGTGGCGGTGTCCAAGTATGAAGAGGACGTGTTTCCTGGTAACCATACAGCAGTGTGGGGAAGTTGGTGGAGTAAGGAGGAGGGAAAGTGGGGGTATGGGTGTTGTCATTGTGTGGTGAAGAATGGGTATTGTGTGGGTGAGAAGGGAAAGAAGGTGAGAGCGGAGCCAAAGGTGGAGTCCTAGCGGCTCAAACGGAGCCAACGGCGTAGTGAGAGCCAGACACGAGACTTGGAGGCTCAAACGGAGTCCCTAGGCTGAGGTTGAGCCATTTAGGGTAATACTGGGCTCCCCCTCCGCCTAATGGCTCCGTTTGAGCCATGAACTACGTGAATTCGTGTTGTGGTGATTTTTCTCTACAAGATGATACCAAACACGACCTGATAGTGTCACCTGTGAGTGTACTGATTGTGCTATTCTGGCTTTTTCAGATTGTCCTGTTTTTATGGTGGGCGTTTTAAGATGGAGCCTTAAGATAAGGAACAGTCTTAAGATGGGTAGAGTCCAACAAGCACGTATTCACCACACCCTCTGTATATTAATGCATTAAATTATTTGTATATTTGTAAGTAGCTGGCCATTGTAGAACTTCATGCATACAGCTTATGAGCATGAACATCAATACTCATGGCAACATGTTGTATGCTCACTTTCATGTCATAGCTACGTACTTGTAGACCATACAAAGTTTCAATGACTAGCCATGGTCTTGTAAGCTGCCTCCAACTTCATGTTAAACTTGTGCCTTTAAAGGTCTTGTTCCGTTCTCAGCACAACCCAATTGTAGAACCAACCAATCACTATACAAACACAAGACCCAGCTCATTCTACTCGTCTCATTTCTGCGATCACAATGCACTACTTCATCTCTCTCTACCTCCAAAATTGCCCTCGTAGAAGTTCGATTATTTACTCAAGTAAAGTTTGTTGGCGCACCTCATGTCTCAGTGCCAAAAGTCTGGTGACTTCAACCTGTGGAAAATAGTCCAAAGCCTTGTTGAATGAAACAACATAATGACAACTCCTGGTAGTGGCAAATTCATGAAAAATTATACAAACCGGTAGGGTAACTCTTCAGTCTTCTTTTTGGGCAAATATCGCTATTTCCAAAAACACGCCACTGTGAGACACTCTCCACTACGAACGATACTCTCTCAACTAGAAGCTTATGCAATACCACCCTCAGAACGTCCCATCAGTACGGCCATTGGACCATCACAACGACATAAAAACCAGATAATCGTGTTCTTCGAGTCCAGGCAATCACACCCATATATATAAAACTACCCCTTGCCTACCCACATCTCCCACAAACCTCCCATATTTCCATCCACTCACACCCTCCCAACTGCGCTTACTCAACCTTGCTGCACCACCTGCATACGGAATAAAACTCTCCACAGTAACTGGACTTTACAACTACACCATGACACCTCACAGAGTGGTTTTGAGGGCTGTCAGACCGCTGGGTCTAGCGTCTACACGTCGTTTACTTTCAACAACAGCTATCTCATTCAACAAAGGAAAACCAATCTCCTACCCTCCTCCTCCCTCATCCGTGCAAATCCCCCAGTTCAACCAGTTGCCCAATTACAACCCTTCCGAGGAAGAAAAGCAGCAGGCCAAGCATGAGAAGGCTGTGTCCCAGGCAATCATGGCTGTTGCAGCTGTTGTGGGTGCTTACTTTGGCTGGAAATGGTACGGTCCTTACTCTGAAAGTGACGAAGAACTACATCGACAACTGGCTGAAAGACAGCAAAAGAAAAAGGCGGTTGCTAGTGCAGCTGTGAGAGAGGAGGACGTTACCAGTGTGAAAGGACCCAAGGCTTCAGTGGCTGGTGTGTCGTTTGCTGAAATGAACCCGGGGTTGTTTGCTTGGGGAGATAATGATGGACATGCTATTAAAGATACCTACAATGCTGATTCAGAGACTCCCAAGCTGGTGAGAGCGCCGGTTAGAATCAGATACTTTGAAGGAAAACTGCTCAGAGACGTTACTCTAGGAGATGGATCTGGAGCTGCTATTTTGGATAATGGAGATGTGGTTCAATGGGGAGATAAGTTTGCAGCCCACTCTGTCAAGAAACCTGAAGTGACCCTGAAGGGTAAAGATGCAGTCAAGATTGTCCAGTCACGTGATATGCTCTATGCTCTTTCCAAAGACGGTTCTGTCTACTCTTTCCCTGTTTCCAAGGAGCTTCAAGTCTCTGGTCCTAAAGAAAAGGAATCGCGAACACGACTCATTCCTGGATGGAAAAGAGATGCCAAGATCACGTACAGGCAACTCGATTACGATACAACTCTCGGATTGACCGAAAAACTGTCTGATATTGCTGTTGGTGAAGACCATCTTCTGGCACTTTCCAACAAGGGTAGAGTGTTTGTTTCTTCAACTGGAGGTCCTATTGAGGAAGAAGACGTCCCTAACCCTGAAGACGCTACCTATTCCTCTACCCTAGTCGGCTCATCTCCCCCTATTCCCTCTGCTGGTCAATTTGGAATCGCCAAATTCTCGCATTTCAACTCTGCACCTAACCCTGGCACTCTGTACGAGATCCGATCGTTCAGAAACGCCGTGGTCACCGATATCGCTGCGGGAGCTTTCCATTCGCTCGTTACTGACGCTTCTGGAGCTCTGTGGGTGTTTGGAAGCAACAAATGCGGCCAGCTGGGTCTAGATTACGCCTACGAGTCTCAAAACGTTGCTCTCCCTCGTCAGCTGACTCTCAATCGCGTCTGTAAGAAAGACCAGAGCGCTATTGTCACTCGAGTGTGTGCTGGAGGAGATACGTCTTTTGCCGGCATTAAAATCGTCCAGTCAGATGATTACAACCAGGCTTCTAGTTCTGAGCGAAAGAAGCTGCTGGAGAGCACTGCCGAGGTGATTTTTGCGTTTGGAGATGGACTCAAGGGCCAGCTTGGTAACGCTACTTTCAAGCATGTTCAGGCTGCTCTTACTCCGGTGAAGGAGATCAACTTTGCCAGTGAATGGAGCGAAAAGCTCAACAAGGTGGTGCCCATTCAGGTCAACTACATGACAGCAGGTCCCAACCATATTGCTGCCGTGTTGGATAACTCCAATGAGATTGCCACTACTCAGGATTTGTATCTCTGGGGAGGAAATGAGTACTCGCAGATTGGAAACGGTAAGCGGAATAACATTCCCAAGCCTAGCCATTTGATTACTAAACAGGCGACTGAGAATGATCCGTATACTCAGCTGATGACCAAGACAAAGGTCAAGGGGGTGGAAGTGCAGCAGAGGATTGTGGCTGGGGAGGGGACTACGTGTGTGTTTTATAAGAGGATGTGATGTATATATGTTAGCGAGCGAGTCTGAGCGTAGCGAACGAATACCGCGTCAGCGGTATGAGTGAGCAGCCCAGCACGAGGGAGCGTTTGAATAAATGAACAGATAATAGTCTGAGCGGAGAGAGTGAACTGCGAGGCAGTGAATGAGCTGCTCAGTACGAATGGGTTTTATTAGTAACATTCAGTAGGCTGTCCACTTTAAACCAGACTCAATGAGTTGTGTATAACACACTGGGCAGTGAGTAAGAGCTCAGCATAGTAAGTCTTTGGTAGTACGTTAGTAACATACTGGCACGTTCAGATACTTGTAGGGTGGAAATAATTGTACTGTAGGTTCTTCTAGCAGAGTTGATAGTATACTAAAGGTGGATGAGGTGTGCTCTGTAGCTATGGGCGTCAGGTTAAGGTGGGTCGGGACTTCCATGACTTTTTCAGATGAAGATACAGAAGTCTACTCTTAAAGAACATCATTACAGTATAACAACCAATGCCCTACACTCAGACAGTTTGTAAAAATGTGATTTCAAATAAAAGATCATTCTAAAGTAGAGGCTGTGTAGTTCCTAGCTAGTAGAGTACTGAGTGATGAACATGGTACTGTAGCCTGCTTTAAGCAGATTGTCTTATACTGGCCATTGAGCATTGTCGAACTGCTCTTAATACGTTCAAGGATGAACAATATCCATTGAGTCACACCATTGAGTCACACAGAATGCCCCCTGACCCTGTAACTACAGTACTATGAAAGCCTTAGTTCACCAAGAGTAAGCCTTAGATCATCATTTGTCGGTATCCAGACAGCTTTCACTACTGATATGTCCACGAGAGCTGGTATAGAGTCCAAATGGGTTTAACTAACGGATCCAACTAAAGTCTAAGTAAAGTCCCTGGGGTATATTAATCACATCTCGGGTTGTAGTGGTCCTAGAGATGTGATTATTGGATAGATATAATCTCCCTGGATTTCTCTATCTTTTTAAACCCCTTTTAGTCCTTCTACCCTCTGGAAGGTCTTGAACCCGTAAATGACTTACTGTTATACCCCCAAAACTCACACTTTTTGTTAAGCACCACTCATTTTTTTGACATCCTCATACTCCCCTCGTTCGTGCGAATCCAACCATCCTACTCCCATCTCAATCTGAGCACATTTCCCAAACCACCTCAAAACACCAATTGCACTGTATAGTGGGATGCAGGGGAGTGTTGCATCAGCACATTGAGACGACTGGTCATGTGAAAAATACACGCCCGATTTATATCACGTGACCCGTATATATCTCTAGTCACGTGATTTACATACAAAAACCACACTCATTTTCCATTATTTCTACGTGTCCGTATTTTCGGTTACCCCGGCAACCACCCCAACTCTATCTCCATCATCTAAACATTGTTGAAACCAACTCTTTCACAACACTACAACACATCACAGAGTGCTCTCGACATGTCCTTCTTCCAAAGTCTTCATCTCAACACCAACAACTCGCGCACTACGCGCACATTCAAGCCTTCAACTTCCTCCTCGCCTCCAGCACATCTTCTCAGACAGTATGCTGATGCGACACTTGGAGCTGGGTCGTTAGCTCAAGCTGTGAAGCTGCCTGAAGGCGAAGACCTTGCTGAGTGGCTGGCAGTGCACACCGTCGACTTTTACAACCAGGCCAATATGCTGTATTCCACGATTACGTCGTTCTGTTCGCCTTCTTCGTGTCCTCGAATGACGGCCACTGATGAGTACGAGTACCTGTGGCAGAATGCGGCTTCTGAGAAGTTTCGAAAGCCAACCCGGGTTTCTGCACCGGAGTACATTGAGCATCTGGTTTCGTGGGTCCAGGCCCAGCTAGATGACGAAGCTGTGTTCCCTCATAGACTGGGAGCCCCCTTTCCCAAGAATTTCGTTTCAAGTGTGGTTCCTCAGATTTTGAAGCGGATTTTCAGAGTGTATGCTCATATCTACTGTCATCACTTTGATCAGATTGGAGAGTTGGGACTGCAGCCTCATTTGAACACGTCGTTGAAGCACTTTGTGCTGTTTTCCAAGGAGTTTGGAGTGGTGGATCAGAAGGAGTTTGCGCCGTTGGATGAGTTGATTCAGATTTTGTTGGATGATAAGAGCTAAGCGAGGACCGAAGGTCCGAACGACCGGAAACGAACGGCCGGAGGTCGTGAGTGGACCCAACTAATAGCGAGTGGCCGTAGGTCACGAGCGATTTAACCAAACATCAACACAAGTTGTTCACCTACCGGTAAGAACAGCAGCTATTGTTCATATGAGAGCCAACAGTAACATTGGCGGTATAGTTAATTATTAATGAGTAGACAAGAGACCAAAGCTGTTGTCAGCTTGTAGGCAGTGCTGAAGGGTGATTAGGAGGTTGCTTATATGGAATATGAGCAGATGTAGGTAGGGGTTTTGTATAAGGGCAGAGCTGTGCAAGTACGAGCTGTGGGTGTGAGATTGCCGTTATTGTCGGTTGCGGACAGTAGCTGTGGTGGGTGCTCATGTTATGGTATGGTTGGGTCTTGCTAAGGTAGAGCCTACAGTGATTGCTGGTACGGCATTTGTAGAAGATTTTGTGTGAGGAAGGTGGGGTATATTGGTATTGTTGGAATCAGTATGACTGTGGGATTCTGGCGGTAACATTGGTTTTTCTGTGAGATTCTTTCTGAGCTGTATTGATATCGTACTCTGAGACCAGTGTGATGCTCTTTAGAGTGAAGGCTTCTGACGAGTCATATAGACTGACGTCATCCCAAGACGTTAAGTATAAAGACACTTGAGAGATGAGGGAAGATAGACAGCTCAAGTGAGCAAGACAGAACAGTATACTGCCATATTACAACATAGTAGTGAAGTAGTAGAAGGGGCTGGATTATACTTAGAGTCACAATGAGTGATTCAACGAGTGTAAAAACGAGAAAAATACTTATTAATACGGCTACAGATGCTACAGAGTCTTAGCTACCTTCCCTGTAAGTAGCCTGTCAGTATCTTCACTTAAAGCTCCATAATGGCCATCCTACAAGCCCTTAGAGAGAGGTTTTCTCACAAAAGAAAATCAGATACACTCAGGAGCCCCCGAAATAACCCAAACTTCACTCGGACCTCCAAACTGTTCATTATTTTACCTCAATAATCCTGCTAGCTTCACACCGTCAGAGACTATCCCGAGTACACTTTGGTTAAGCATAACGCTCTTAACGTCTTCCAGCTAAACTGAACTAAACTAAGACTGTCCGAAGGCCACTAAGACCCTGAAGCAGCTAACACAAATACCCTAGTGCAGGGTCACGTGACCAACAGAGTACTGCGGTCACGTGATGTCACTTCTTCTTAACTGCTCTTTTTCACCCCGCTCATGCACTCCGCTATATGCAGTTGTAGACGGCACTGCCAGACGTCTTCGATAGCCGTGTTGTCAAAGTGAAGGAATCACTGTAGTCACGATGTAGTGAGGAGAGAGAAAATGTAGTGACAAAAATTTCTGTGTCCACCATTTTCCATATGGCTGGCTGACACCCTCCTTAACGTCTCATTAAGTCGGTCTGAGATGCATGGATCCACACGCACTTTAATTTCGGTAAACAAGTTCAGCCCATGTTGAAGGGCACATCATTCTCCATGAGCAATACAGCTATCGTAAAATGGAAAAATGGAATCTGCTTCATTTCAAATTTCACGCCAAAAACCCCTACTAACCCCCTAGCTAAAAATACTCCTACCCCTTCAACTGGTACTCCTTGTCCTGTACCTCCTCGAACACCATTCCTCCCAACTCATTTAGCATTTTGGCGTGCGTTGTGCGTTGGTGGATTTTGGAAATAAATCTCGTCAAATCTCAGCACAACACCACCAGATCTCACACATGGCTCTGGATCTCTCGTCGCTCTTCCACGACATGCGGGTCGTGTTGAACGCGGACTTTTTGGCGGCTTTGGCGGCTCTACTGCTGCTGGCCGTCATTCTAGTGCCCCTCTGTTCGTACATTTCGCTCTATGCGTGGTCCGCCATCTTGGCCTTCAAGCTGCGATCTCCGCCGGCCAACTGGGAAAAAAGCATCGTCAAGGGCGTCCAGGCGAATGGCACGTCCACGCTGTTTGGTTTCGGATTCTGGCAAGCTGCTGCTGTGAGAAGACAGCTCATTCTCCAGAGCAGAGATCCCTCTTACTACTCTGTCACACACGTTTCTCGACGATCCGAAATCGCCATTTCGCCTGAAGACCGCAACACGGAGTTTCGAAACCGAGCCCAAGACTCTGGAGCGCCCAGACGGGTCATTTACGGCTTTTTTCATCCATATGCTAATGCTGGAGGAGGAGGAGAAAGGGTACTATGGGCTGCTGTCAAGGACACTCTCATGTACGATGAGAACATCATTTGCGCGATTTACTGCGGAGAACAGGATCTGCCTACGAGAACGTCGCCTTCTACGGTTCTAGACGCTGCAGTGTCCAATTTTCATGTCACTGAACTAGCTGATAAGGAATTGCGAAAGAGAATCGTGTTTATTGGCATGAGAGGACGACGACTGGTGGATCCCAAGACGTGGCCTCGGTTTACGCTCATGATGCAGGCTGCTGGATCTGTGTGGATGGCTTGGCACGGTATTTCTACTCTTGTTCCTGACGTGTTTGTAGACACTATGGGTTATCCGTTTGCCTACCCTCTGGTATCTTGGGTTACTCATGTTCCTGTGGCTGCTTACGTTCATTACCCTGTCATTTCCAAGGATATGCTGGCTACTGTGTCCCTCAAACAGTCTCCTGTTCGAGCTGCTCTAGCTGTAGCAAAGTTGGTCTACTGGAGAGTGTTTGCTCTGACATACACGTTTGCAGGCTCGTACTGCTCAGTGGTGATGACCAACTCTTCCTGGACTAACAACCATATGCAGCACATGTGGTGGTACAACCACAAGGCCGAACATATCAAGATTGTGTATCCTCCCTGTGGCACCCAGGCTCTTTCTGAGATCTCAATGAGCGAAGAAACGTCCGCCAGAAGCCCCAATATCGTCTACATTGCGCAATTCCGACCTGAAAAACGACACGATATTGTCCTCAGAGAATTCAACAAGTTCTACAAACAGTACACGGAAAAGTACCCCAATGCGCCTGCTCCTCACCTGACTTTTGTGGGAACTGTGCGAAACGACGACGATAAGTCACGTGTCTACTTGCTTCGTCTTCAGGCACGTGATCTTGTCAACCCTGACTCTGTCTCTTTTGTTCTTGACGCTCCGTTTGATAAAGTCAGAGACATTCTCAGAACAGCGTCCATGGGTGTCAATGCCATGTGGAACGAGCATTTCGGTATTGTTGTGGTCGAGTACATGTCTGCTGGTCTTATTCCCGTTGTACACAACTCTGGAGGCCCCAAGTGTGATATTGTTGTCCCCTATGAAGGCCAAAACACGGGAACTAGTGGCACCCTCTCTGCCATGCCCTCTTCCACGTCCATCAGATCACACTACGAAGCAGTGCCTCCTGGACCCACTGGATTCCACTTCAACTGTCCTGGTTCGGATCCCACTATTGACGAGAGCCCTAGCTACGATGGAGAACCCATTGGCACTCTCAGTGGCACTCTGATGCGAGCTTTCGAGCTGTCAGACGCCGATACACATAACATGCGAGCACGAGCTCGTGAGTCGGTCAAGAAGCGGTTTTCAAATGAACAGTTTGGCACCCACTGGCAGGTGCGAATGAGAATTCTCGATAAGCTGGAGAAGATTAGGAGAGGACATCGGCTGACCAGAGGTGATTTTGACTGATAGAAAAGAGTCTATAAAAGAAAAGTAGGCAGTGCCGAAGGCAATTGCCGTGTAGTGATAATAAACGATATGTACAATGTTGGCTAAGTGTAGAGTCTCATAGTGTTGTCTAAGGATAATTTAGAAGCTTCCAAGTGCCTATAAAAACACACTTGACAGAAACCATACTCTAACTGACCCTACAGAGGCAGTCTCCAGTACATAATGATTCATATAAAGGCTCGTAGTTTTGGTATGCTGATTACTAATCACCCCAATCACATGTTGATTACTAATCGTAATATGGGTGGGCTGCTTCATTCTCGTCGGTTGGAAGCCCACGGAAGATTTGGCTAATTAGTGTATCGTAATTAGTGACAGATTGATAAAACCGGAAAAGTGAGCGGCGAGTTTATTTCCCTCTTTATCGGAACAAGCAAAGCGACTACAGTATATATACAGCCATAGGACAACCAGCAATACCCCAGATACACCAGTATTCCTTCAACAGCTCATTTCTTGTTTTTTTCCAGTATCAAAATATCTTCTCCTTCGTGCGGTGACGTCATCAGCCCATTCGCGCACTCCTTGCATGAGATTAGGCATACACAGCCCTTTGGCGCATAAAAGATGGCAGGGCTGTAGCAATCGAGTTTGGGAGCAATTGCGAATGAGCTGGCGTACCTAGGAGCAACCAGAAGTGCTATCACGTGATTTCCACCATCCAATTCTTCCATTGAGACCCAACCTCGGCCAGATTGAATTTAAGTGCGCCCCTGAAATTCTGTGAGGTGGCTACGTCATCGCGATTAAACTTTATTGTGGTGCCCCAAGATACGGAACGGAACACGACACTACAACACAATTGATACAGATAATGATATATTGCACTATAAACTGGTAAGCTGCACTCGTTGCTTCTACTTAGCTCCCGAGGTAGTCTCAGGAAGTCCACCGGCAAAAAACAAACCCCCCTTAGACTCACCTCCTTCAGGCTGACTCTCTGACAACGGCTTAAGGTCATCAGTAGTTCCATAAGAACCAGTGGCCTTTCGGGAAGGAGGACCTCTCTTGCCAGTAGAAGACACAGAGTACTTTCTCTGTCTGTCCACGAGATCCTGAGCGTCCTGGCCCACCTCGGTATGGTCTCTGGGAGCATTCTGGGCCACGTCAGCGTCATCCTTATGGTTGGACATGGTCAGACGTCTCTCGACGTGGATAGGAGTTCCGGCGTGAGCAGGCAAAAAGTCGCCCTTTTCGGATTTCAGCGTGTTGCCAGCGTCCGGGTTCTCGTTGTCGTACTCAAACACCTCAGAGTCGCCCTGAACAGCGGCCTGGGCAGCCTTGATCTCAGCTAGACCAGGCAGAGTAGGCCCTTGGTCGACGGAAAACTTGCGGGAATTCTGCCGAGAAGCGACACGTGGCACCTCGCCCACATGCTGGTGCTCGTCGTAGTCGTCGATGGTTTTGTTGCGGGGGTGGTCATAGCCAAAGTTGGACTTTTCCGCCACCAGGGGGTCCTGTTTGTTGTCATCGAACTCATCGGGCTCGTCAAACACCTGTTGCGGCTCCTCCATGTGTTTTCGGTGGGCGGATGCCAGCAGCGAGGACGACATTTCTCGGGCAGAGTGGGGGAGAGCTGGGATGGAAGAGGGGTCTGTATTGACTGTGGTGTTGGCTGAAGGGATGTCTGTAGAGCCTTCAGGAATGTTGTTGGCAACGTTGTCGTGGGTCACTACAGAGGTGGTGTCGTGGGTGATGGTGGTGTCGTTGATAACACTGTTCACTTCGTTGACGTTGTTGTTGTTGGTGGTGGTGTCTTCGTTCTCAGTGGTGGCAACCTTGCTAGCATGTCCATTAACAAGTCTCGGTGGAGCAACCCTAGGCTGATTAAACTTTAGAGCTCGTGCACGCACGTCCTTAATTCCAGTGAGAGTCTGAATGTCCTTCATCCACTGCTGAAGAGCGTTGGCAGACTCCACTCTGAACACCCAGTTGTGTCCTCGTGACGAGTCTCCCTGTTTGGTTTTCAGCACAAACTTATGCGATCCAGAGGAGCCCTTGGCATCGGCGGAAATCTGGCACTCATCAAGCGCTAAAGACATGACCGGAACGGGATGCTTGGCTCTATCGCCGCTCTTAAACTCGTGCAGGAAGGACGGTGTCAGAACATAGAACGCCCGACTGTACGACTTGAGATACTTGGATCTTCGTTCAAGTTGTCCGGAACGCAGTTCACAGGTCAAGGGATCGCCTCTGTAGGGATACTCAATCTCATCCAGACTTCTAGAGGGAGTGGCAGTATCGACGAAATTGGGATCCGTAGAAACAAACGCCGTCCATTCAGCAGCAGGTTCTCGGGCGACAAAGCCGTCAATGACCATTTTGTCCACCAGCTGCTGCATAGCAGTGGCAGCAGCGGAATTGAGCTGTGCAAAGTGGTCCAGCGCCTGCTGAATCTCCATCACCACCACCTTTTCCAGCTCCTTTCCAGAGTTTTGCAAATTATTGTACGCGTCTTGCAAGTAGTTTTCCTCGGAAATTTGTCGGCTAAGCTGCTTTTCCAGCTGGTACCGCACCAGAGCAGGGTCCTGTTTACCCTGCAGAGGTCCTCCACCTGTCAGGACCTTGATGGCCTGTTGCAAAGCAGCCACATGCTGTTCGGTCAAGCCCTGCTCCTTGGAGTACGTGTTCTTGAAATCCGACGCCAGGCCCTTGATCTCCTTGATTTTCACCAGCAGGTCGCGTCGCAGATCGTCCAATCTGGGGATCAGGTTTTTCGCCAGCTCTTTGGCCAGTTGCGACGCGTGAGCTGCCTGAGTACGGTGGTACGAGATGAGATCTCCTGGTAGATCGGCAATAGAACCATGGCCATAAGGCTGGAACATGGCTCGAATAGCTTCATCTTCGTGAGAAGCAGAGTTGTGGTTGAAGCCTCCAGCCCAGAGTGAGCCAGCAGTACTCTTGGCTGCGACAGAACGGGCATCAGTGACATTGGAGTCCTGGGGATCAAGTGCTTCTCGGTCCTTTTGAACAGTGTGCTTGCTCATATCGGCGGTACCGTTGGCGAAAAAGGGGAAATTCACGGCAGTACCCAGTCGTACATGCTGACGACACACTTCTTCCTGGACTGAAACGGCCTCCTTGAAGTAGACCAGTAAAGCTCGGATGATTTTTCGCCAGGCAGAGAAACGGTTGGCGAGCACCTCGGTCGGGTTGCCGTTGATCGGAACGGGGCAGTACGCCACCGACAGCGTGTCCACGGTTTGGGGGTGGGTCATTGGTCAGCCGTGTGGTGGATAGGAGGAAACAACAAAGTTGGGCGCGGCTGGGAGGAGGAGTACGCGTTCCATAATGGAGCGACATGGTCTGAATTTTGACACATGTGGGGTTCCGTACTATTTTATGGCTGTTTGGTAGTGGTCTATGGCTGTATTTCAGTGTTCTATGGCTTTTGTATGGGTGTATCTTGGTGTTTTCCATGGCTGATATGTTCGTCCGCCTGGCTATTTTTACTTTAGATTTTCACTCCTGCAACTCACGGTTCTCTGCTGAGTCTATTGCTTCTACGGAGTATACAGGGACAGGCTACAGTAGTGTGGAGGTTATATGGTGTCCTGGAGGATGCCAGTAGGTCTATACGTACAGTACCGTGGCTATCGTAGCTACTTACGTGAGTTGTATGCTCTAGAATGCCTGGTTGTATGGCCCTGTCTCCACTTAACGTTGTTCTACGTTGTGTTCTTCTAGAAAACCGGGTAACGCGCATCCTTCTCTTCGGGTTTGGCTCGTGGGGCACGTCACACTATTCCATTGTCTGAACTAAGGCGGCACTGACGTCCAAAAGCAGTGCAGTAATTGCCGCATGGTGGTAGGCCGAGGCTACAGTAGTATGACGGAGAAGAAAGTTAGATCGGCAGGGTTAAAGGTAAATGGTAGGCAAATGACCGTAGGTCGTTTGTCGTACTGTACTGGTAGTTATGGCTACTAATACCGTGTTTTTCTATTCTCCGTTGTGTCCTGTTTGCTGTCTTTACGTCTGGCTACTCGTAGCTGCGCTACTCGTCTCGGCTTTAATGACATGTCTTGATCCGTAAAAGCCCACCATTGTTATGCGCAGCCTGCATAAGATTGAATTGGGATTCAGAGACAATACAACCGTTACAAGTAGACGAGTAGCGCTAGCTACGAGTTGTTAGCTATTCCATATATTATTATGCTGCTCTTTTGACACAGTATTATCGTGCTGGTACGTCACATAGATGACGTCTCGTATCCACTCCGCCCATGTTCGTATACAGTAGAGTGGGTAAACAAGGGCGGCCATAGATGGGGCGATGGAAATATGGCTTTTGAAGCAAATAATTTGGTGGCAATAAAAACGAGTTTGCAAATGGGGCATGCCACAAGTCATATACCCGATAATACTTGTATCATACTCGTATCACCGTATCTCAAACAAAGAGCCCATTATGTTATCGTTAGCCTAGGCTATCGAGCTAACGTCTACCCGAACTCCATAAGACCATGATCAAATGACCTGATGAGCTGATGACTAAGGTGAAACTTTGAGCGCAAGTTGCTGGGTACGAGTATACCGCAACTGTTGTACTTGCTTATATAATGGTAGTGCTCTGTAGTTTGGTGCTTACCAGGTACGATACTCGTAGCATGGCCATGGTTTAGCTCCAAACTCCGCCCCGTCTCCACTCTCACTCAATCTTGGCTAACTTTGTCCAAATTTCGATTACTTAGAGTTAGTTGGGATGAGGGCCACTTCTGAACTAGGCTAACAAATTACCTACCCCAACAATTGATTTTGGCGAATGTTGGAGCTACAGGGATTTTGAGCATTGCATTGGAATCCCTGAATCGAGACGATTCCATTGGTAGTACTCTAGTTGTCGTGGGACCCCCATAACACCCTCAAAAATGCCCTTTTCTACCCCTGTCACCCCTTGATGACATGGACTAAAATTGCCGTTTTTGTACTCAGTCAAGCTGTCATTGAGGCTGTCATTCTGTAATTGCACCTGCCTCATTCGTAAGCCGCATGCATTCAAGTGTCTTCCCCGTGTTCTACTATGAACATATTTACAGTATCAACAATTTACAGTATTGAAATTAGTGTGGCATAAAGCATAGGCCATGAGAACTACACCATCTACAACTACTGCACTACAACATGCTACGCACGTTGTCTACTGTTAGACGACACGCTTCGCGCGTCGTCTCTCCTAAGACATGTTGAATACTTATATATAATTAGCCGGATGAATGGACCTTCTCTCCCCTATACTACCCCTACAACTTGGGCAGTTTCAAGCTCTTGGAGATCATAGCAGAGCCCGAGAGCGTGAAAATGAACGTGGCAACGTGCACTTCGATCGGAGTGCCCGCAAACAGCACTCCCAGAGGCAGCTTATCCTGAATAAGCCCCTTGGAGACCCACCACGCCATAAGACCCACCAAGGCCAAAGTAGTGGGAATAGGAGTTCCCTCAAAGTACTTGGACTTGCCAGACTTGTCCTTGGGGATATTAGCCACAGTGACATTGAACCGAGCGAGTCGAGACAGGCCACAGAGCACGAAAACAGTCAGCAAAACGGTATCCACAGTGGACTTGGCTCCAATGGAAAAGGCAATGGATGCAGGAGCCACTCCAAAGGAAATGAGGTCAGCCAGCGAGTCCAGTTCCTGGCCCATGAGCGACGCCTTCTTGCGCCACCGAGCAACTCGGCCGTCAAACACGTCGAAAAAGAAGCCCAGGGGCACGCACCACATGGCTCTGACAATGTACTTGGTGTCCTGGGTCTCGTTGAACCGCATGCACTGGATAATGGCCATGAAGCCGCAGAAGCCGTTGAGCATGGTGATGTAGTCGGCCATGTGCAGCTGGCGGATCATGGAAAAGTGGTGGTTGTCCTGGGTGAACTCGACAATGTCCTGTTCGTTGGGGGCCTCGGGCTGGGGGCTTGGGCTGAGAAACGAGCCTCGTCGGCGGATTTCGGACATGTTGGGGGGTGCAATGGGTTGGTTAAGTTGGGAATTGACGGTTGTCAAAAAGATGTGTTGTGTGTGATGGAGAGCATGAAAATAAGATAGGGTTTAGAAGTTTTGGGTCACGTGAACCTGGAGCTTGAGTGCAGGGACATAGAAGAACGAGATACACCGTTTTTTCCGTGATTTTACGTGATATACAGCTCTATAGTTGCACTGTGTTTTACCCCTATTTATCACTGCTTTTTTTAAGGTCGTGGAAATTTCATTTTCCATATTTCACTTGCACTTGAAATTAAACTCCGCCTGTGAAACCTGACAGAGGCGGAGTAAACCACTGGTTAGGTTGCTGGTTAATCGTACAGTAGACCTTGAGTGGTGGGTTGCGTGCGGCTGACGCGGTGCATCGGAGAGGGTTAACATGTTGTAGGCCAATTAGAGGAGAGGAACGGAGGTGTGTGATGGAGTTTGGAGATGGTTTGAGCGATATAGAGATGAGCGGTTTTTTGGGTGCGAAATGAGCGAGTAATGAGTGATTTGGACTGTGTTTGTATGGTCATTTTACTATGGACGGACATTGCTGTTTCAGCTGCTCACACAGCCGCACAGACTGAGGACGCATGATAAGACGTGATATACGAGTGGTATTAAGGGGGCTGAGTATGAGCAACTGTGGGAGATGTAAAGGAGGGGAATAGTTTGATTGCTCTGGAGAAACTGGCGATGTAGTTAGGAGGTGTGAGGAGATAAGAGTGAGACCTGGCACGGCTTCCATAGTATCAGCCACATGGCTCGTTTGAAAGAGAGGAAGGATAAAGCTGGTATTGGACGATGGTAGCTCTTAGGAAGGTAGAGCACTGTAAGTTGACAGTTGGAATATGAGTGAACAGTATGGCTTCTGTTGACAGCCCAACTGGATATACTAATAGCGAGACAGTACCTGGACCAAAAATAAACCCCTGTGTAGAGCTCTCAAAGACATGGAACTTGACCTTCATTTTAAGAGTGAGCAGGAGGACCAGATACCACCATCAAGCACTGTCCAATGCCACCAAAACACCACTTTTTGAGCCCAAATAGTGTGCTCCTACTTATGTTCGTTTCTCCATCTCAATGGCTCTTAGAGAGTGCTTGCAGTAAGACCCTTCAGCAGCGGTCCTACACCCTCCATAAGAGTGAGGCCAAGGACGTCTTCGCACGATGCTGATTATCCTACCTTCTCTTCTGACTCAATTGCCCATACTGTGGACTGGCTGTTCCTCTATTGGGTAAATGTACATTCTTAGCTGTCTACGATAAGTTATCTCATCTGACAACAGAACCATACGGAGTTGTAGCTGAAGAGCACTTGATGACTGAACCAACATGACCATGTAGCATCAGAAACCCGACTGAAAATTGCAGAAGCTGTCGTTACTCTATAAATGTCCCTACAGTAAGCCTCTCTTCACCGAATAACATCTTACTCTGAGGGTGATCAGCACACCTGACAACAGCACCAACCCCAACTGTTTCTGCCGAATCACACACCACAAAATATACCTGCTGTCGCTACTCTATAGACATGACATAATTATATCTCTATAACTCTCTACCAGTATTGTATGACAGCATGGCCCTCATCTTTAACATCAGAGCCTCCCAACCCACCATAAAATACAGTGAACCACACAGCCTACAGACTAAAGAGCACCAGCTCAGCTCTATTACACCACTCTCAATATAAATACAATAATTCAGTAAATAATCGCACTTGAGTGCGAAGCACTCATGCTACGCACTCGTGACTATTTCCTGGCACTCATGCTTCGCATTCGTGCCCTAGCCCCTTCCATACCTCCCCATAATCGTCGCCTGCTGCTCCTCCTCCAACCCTCCACCCAACAACGCCTCACTTCTCACCACACTAATCAACTCCTTGGCCACCTTGCTGTCAATATCCTTTCTAGCGTTCACCACAGCCTCAAAGAAGGACAAAGGACAGTCCCAGAACTCGGCCTTGAGCTGAGTATACTTATCACCCAGTTCTTCAATAGGCGATTCGAGAATCCACAGTAGATGCTCAAACACCTTGAAGACCTGCTGAACGTGTTCACGAGACGAGTGGTGTTCGTCGAAAAAGTCGTACATTTTGCCAATATCCTGTTTGATCTGGACTGACGCTTTGGGAAGTTTGAGCGAGACTTTATGATGCTTGCCAGACTTGAGAGATTGAAGGTAATGAAGCACTGTTTCGTCAAGTAAATCATCCAAAAACACCTCAATCAACAAAGGGTTCATATGAGACTGCACATCTCCATAGTACTCAGCCAGAGTATCTGTAATCTGAGACATGGGAATACCTTTGTACCAGGCAGATGCTCCAATCGTACTGGTCTCAAACAAGATGTCAAAAGCGGGTTTCAGATCAGAAAAGATAATCTCAATCAGCGAATTCGTACACAGCTTGGCAAAAGCAACATATCCATCTGACACAGTCTCCAAAGTACTACTGATCTGAGTAGAGTACTTTTGAGACACCACAGGAGCCACCTTACTGCTCAAAGCCTCAGTATAATCAGCTCCTCGAATCTGATCGTTAGCCAGTGCAATCATGTAATCCACCAAACCAGCATTGTTCTGAAGCTCATCATCAGAGTCGATATCCTGACCGTTAGCCTGGGCCTTTTCAGCCTCCTTTCTCTTCTTTTTGTCACGCAAAAGCTCAGCCACACGAATCTCCTTCTTGACCTCTTTAGTCATGATAGCTTCCCATGAAGCCTGACGATCTTTGAGGACATTTCCACACTCCTCCACCACTCCAGCGAGAATTCTACCTTGTTGAGAGTCAGCAGCCACTTCAATCTGCTGAGTAATCATCTTGAAAGTGATTACTTCTCCCTGAAGAGCGTACCGGCCATCATTGTCCATTTCAGGAGCGTTATCTCGGTTGATAAACGCTTGACGTTCAGTCGTAGCCAAGTTCTCCATCCACTCGTTGAGCTTGTTAACGATGAGCTTCATGTAATCGTCATACAGATCATTCTCCTTACCATCCAACAAAGGAGGCTGAAGCTGCTCTTTAGACACAGAAAAGCCTTTTTTCATGGTATCATAGTAATCCTTGACGTAGTTGAGAATAGCTAGGATGGATTGAGCATCAGGATCAGTAGCTAGTACTTGATCAAGCAGATTATGAGTTTCAACATGGTAGAACTTGAGAACCGTGTCGAAAATCTGCCATCTTTTAGGCACCAAAGCCGCCAATTCCATTCTAGTGAGCTCCAAATCGGTGTAAATCCATGCCAAATTTTCCAACAAAGTCTGACAATCTCCAGGAAAAGACTCAATACACGCTTCAAACGAATCTTTAATAGACTTCTCCATAGCTCGTAAGAACAAAGTAGGGTAACCTCTAGGAGCTCTAGGAGCGACGTTATTACCAAGGGTAATGTTCATACTGTTCTTGGAGGTGTTGCCGTTCACGTGACCGTTCGTTTTCGCCTTTCCGTTCACCTCCAGCAGCACTGTAGCCTTCAAATCCTCCCTCTCCTCCAAATCAATGATTTTAGCCAGTCTGACCACCAAAGAGGTGTTTCCACTTCGGATAAATTCCAGTAAATTGCCTCCCACGTCTTCCACGACTCGGTCAAACTTTGCAATAAGTGGATCCAGAGGAGCAAAGTGCTTAATTGTCGTTCTCCTAGTATCTTCACTAGCTCTTTCAGCATGGAACATTGCCGAGTCTCTGAAATCTCTCATTTCACTGAGCATGTAGTGAATTGTCAGTAGATTCGGCACGTGTGAGTCCAACTGAGCTTCAATACCTCCCTGTCCATCTCCACAGTCATCTTCAATCATATCGTTGACCTGCTGGATTCGTCCATGTAGCGATTTCATGTTGTCTGCGAATTCCTGGGTCTTGATGAAATTCCTGTGGATATTCGCCAGTCGGTTAATCTTTTCAAAATCTCTCACTGCAAGTTGCGATTCGGAGCATAACCTGTCGATTTTCTTCAATTCGCCCTTAATTTCAGCCATGATGCGCTTTGAATCGGCCAGTTTGATCACTGCGCCGCCAGTACTGTCGATTTGCGACTTCACCTCGGCCTTGAGTTGCACGTCAATGGCCGCTTTTTCGCGCTGAAGACGCTGAGTGATAAGTTCGACCTTGTCCAGGTCGTCTGAGCGTTTCAAGAGCTCTGCGACTCGTGCAACCGCGCTCTCCATCACCGCGTCTTGCGGATGCACGGAACCATGGACCGAAGCGGATGACGATTGCATGTTGAGTGGTTTGGAGGTGGACATGAGGAGCTTATCCACGTCATACATGTAAGCATGAAGTGGATTTAGGTTTGAAGATGAATCTCGGACTTAGTGGGTGGAATACGTAGAAATGATTCTAGAGAGGTGGCATCTTTATGGTAGGTTTGTTGGGGTCGTCTGGTTCGATATCCCGAATTCTGGAGCTCTAGAGTCACTTTTGACCGAGAATGGTATGGTGTTTTGGGGTGTTGCTGGTAGGTGGTGCTTAAGTAATGTGGATATGAGAGGAAGGTGTTCTGAACATATATGAGGGCTAGAAACGCGTGTATTACGGCTGGTGGGGCTAATTGAGGTGAGCTGTTTCGGATTTTGTAGTTTTTTTTTGCGCATAGGTTAGGAGTGCCCCTGTTTCAGAACGTGAGGTTGAGAGGAACATGGATGATACAAGGATAATCATACAAGTGTTCAGGATATATTTGTTTGAGGCGTGTGTAGAGATATTCAAGCTAGGAGTTGCCAAAATGGGTATTAGTAAGCTGTATATAGGCGTTGGAGTAACTGTTGAAGGCCATAGAGAGGCTATGTTTTTTTTAAGACAGTCTTTTTTGACATCTCTTGGGATGTCTGTTTAAAGCCATCTTCAATGCCTCTCTTTATAGACTTGCTCTCATTGGCCTTAGGTTGGCTAGATGAAATATGGACCATCAGTAGGGTGCTATTAGCAACATATACGTATTATTTCAATGTTGTTGAAATCTCCGAAGCTCAAGGATTCTAACAGTACTACTTGTATTTCTCCAGCATCAATATTGCCTTTTATAGCGGCGTTTCAAGAGCTCTCCTATAGGCAGCGTTATTCTAAAAAACAACACCTTACAATAAAATAAAGACTGAGCCACTGTAAACAGCTACAATAGACAAATACCATACAAGTAACAGACGGCCAGACTATATACTGTACTTGTACGAGTACCAACTGACAGGGTGTGTACAAGTACAACTTGTAGAAACACACAGTGACACAAACACGGGCACTACAAGTACTTGTACTTGTACTTGTACAGTGTAAAACATGTTGATGGTTTAATGCATTCATCCCAGTCTCCCTCACTGCTGTCTTTAACCTCAACTCTCTAAACATATTCTCACATTCCAACATAGTCAGAATAACGTGTGCAATCAGAGTGTTAAAGGGCCATCAAACAAGACCAACAAATCAGCAGAAATCATTCAAATTAAATGAATCCATAATACAAGTAGCCGTACAGCCACACACTCTACAAGTATCTATACTATAAGTACAATATCTACACTTCACAGCACAAGCCGTAGTAATACGATCTCTGTAGACGTTCCAGTTCCGTAGTCCCGATAATTTTACAACCACCATGATCCTCTCATCAAGACGATCATTTCTAGCCTACCCTCATCCCTCTACGGCCATTATTTTGCCTTGAGGCGTTAAAAGTACACTTTGGTACTAACTAATGTCCGCTCGTGACCTTTGGCCACTCGCTTCCGGTTCCTATTCACTTCATTCTTATATACAATACTCTTACTTTCGTCCTCTAGACGGGTCTGCGTGGACTCGGTTGGCCACAGCTGCGTTATGAATCACCAGGGTCTTCTCCATCAGCGCAGAACCCTTGGATCTGATAACCGAGGCGATTTCTTCGCCGAGTCGGACCGAGAACGACCGATTAGGCCGCTTCTCGGCGTTATCAACAGCCCACTTCCACACGATTCGTCGTCTTTGTCTCTCAGTGATGGGAACAGGGTACTGGACCTTTCTGGCTCCAACGGGAGTGGATTTAATCACACAAACAGGAGCCACATCGTCAAACACCTTTTTGAGCAGCGGGATGGGATCCTCCTTGAGCATGACGTGAGCCAGCTCAACAGCCTGGTAAAAGTGTCGTCTAGCAGCGTTCTTTCGTCCATGCTTCATAACCATGTTGATCAGATGGGTTTCGAATTCTCCATCGACTTTTTCGGGAATCTCCAAGCCGTTGACGGCAGCAGCCTCGGCCATTTGTTCGTCAGAAGGAACAAAAAGCGCCTTTCGTCCGTTCTTTCCAGTAATGATAAGCTCATGCTTGGACTCAGCAGTAGGGTCAATCAGCTGAATGGGGTTGACTCGGTTAGCCGAGACGTTTGCAAAAAAGGCAGACACAGCGTCGTCCTGACGGTACTGAACCAGAGCCTCACGGAACTTTTGCATGTCCAGAGTATCCTGACCTTCAAACTTTTCAGAACCCATGCTCTTGGACTGAAGATCGTCAAGAAGCGCGATCCACTGTCTGGCATGCCCGTCAGCAGTCTCGCCTGCAATCTTCTTGGCAGCATTGAGCTTGACTCGCTCAGCAAACTTGGCCACAATGGCGTCAGTGTCTTCTTCTCCGAGATCACTGTTGACAGACAGCTCCTGAACAAGCGCCTTTTGGTCGCCATCGTATCGGTCTGCTCGCACGTTGAGGCCCACGAGGATCTTGGCGGGCGACACGGAGGCGTAGCCCCGCGTTTGCGCCGGTCGGAGTCGCAAGGGTAGTCGCAGCATGGTGTGGTGAAGAAGAGGAAAAGTTAGTCGAGATATATGCAGTGATTAGTAAGAGAGGCAGGGGCAAGCATGGATAAAAGGGGAATATTTTTAGCTAGGTGGAATCACGTGACGATTCTGAATCTGGTACTGCTTTTTATTCTTCATTTGGACCCCTCCTCGTCCTGATATCCTATTGCTCTAATTCTACAAGCTCAGATCCATCTTTTCGCACCGCCAAATTTGTGAAATTTCAGTCACTCGACCAATTAGAGTTTGCGTGGGGGGACCAGAAGTGTGTGCTGAGGCTGGAGAGGATCGCTGGTGGCCTGCATTATAACGTGAATCGATAGTACTCGCTGAGATGAGCATTTTCCTGCTTCCAATTTTCTCATAGCTACTTTCCTTCTGTTTTTATACACGTCCTCAGCTCTGATTGGAGACTGTAAAGTTTGCTTAGTTATCAGGGTAGGGTTATTCCGAATGCAGTTATTTCTCCAAATACTGCTCAAAATAAAAATCCAAACATACCACCTTGTTCGTCTCGTTCCGGAGATTCCAAATCTGCCCTTTTTTTTGTGATTCTGAAAACATCTCCCCCACCACCCTAAAACCTCCTAAAAATCTCCCTCTGGTTAAGGTTCGCCGATTTTTCATTCTTCACCAAAATGCTCCGACTGGCCCACCAAAGCAGGGCTCTCCTGGGCGTCCAGAGGGCCGTGGTTCAGCGTGCACCTGTCCGTCTCGCCTCTATTCACCCCCTACGACTTTATTCCGACTCTTCCGACACCTCCGAGGGCTCCAAAAAGACGTTCCGAACCGGCGAGGAAGACACACCTGTGGCCGATTCCTCGCTTCTTCCTCGGGTTAAACGAGTCGAAGAGGCTGCTCTGTACCCCCGAACGACCATTGATGCCAAGACCCAGGCCGCTTTGGACACCATTGAAGAGCTGGGCTTCAAAGCTCGACAGGACTGGGACGTGACCAAGTACACTGAGGAGGAGCTTGATCCGCGAAACTGGGACGGATTGGAGTACCATGAGATTGTTTCTCGTCTGCACAACCGGCAGTATGCTCAGGGCGACGCTTACTCTCAGAGCGAGATTGAATTGCAGCAGTTGACTCGAGCTGGCCGAAGAGTGGGTGCTGATGCAGGTGTCATTCGAGCTGCGTACTTTGGAAAGCAGACCACTGTTGAGAAGTTTGAAGCTGACGATGAGCTCGACACTGACGAGCATGTCAACGAGTTCATGTACGATGATATCCCTTCAGTTGGACACATGCAGGTGGAAAAGGTGCGAAAGATCCGACACTTGCAGCGAATGAGCGCCTATGTGCTGCCCAGACTTGTGGATTACCATGTCCCCTTTGACCCTGTTGAAGCCGACAAGAAGAAGTCGCCTCTTACTTTCAAGTACACGTCGTACACTGGAGAAACCGCCGATGAAGAGGTCAAGGTGGTGTGTTACTTTGACCCCAAGGACCTGGGTTTGAGTGCTAAAGGCCTGCACAAGTTCAAGCTGCTCAGTGGCATGAACTATGACGTTTTGACCGGCCAGTGCAAGTTTGCTAGCAAGAGACATCCCTCTGCTCCTGAAAACAAGCACCATCTGCTCTCCCAGATCATGAAGCTCAAGCAGGAAGCTGAGACCGGAGACTCGTTTGAAGACGTGCCTCTGGATACGCGATTTGCCCGAAACAAGAGAGAGCGAATCGAGAAACGAGACAGATACCGACTGGCCGTGTTCCCCAAGGAGTGGAACAGACCGGAGGATAAGACCAAGGAGACGGCTTTCAAGGCCCTGTTTGGGTAGTGTATATAGTAATAAAGACACGAGGACGTAGTCCGAGTGTCGTTGGAAAGTGATACACGAGGACGAAGTCCGAGTGGAGTGTTTTTCGAATTTTTTGTTTTGTAGTTTGTTAGACAGCTCGGTCAAAAGTGGTCGTATGGAGAAACGGAGTAGTTTGGAGGAACCACAAGGGCCGGTTTGCAGTAGTAAAGTGGGCTTTGTTTTGTGGTTTGACAGCTCAGTGGTCTGGAAATAGGCATTCTTGGAGGAACTGTGAAAACTAGGAGTAGGAAAGATATTGGTAGCATTGGAATGGTACGAGTGAGGAGATTCTAATGGTGGTGTCGGATACTAGTTTGAGCGCTCTGTAGGTATATGGACAGATTCGAAGGCAGTAGCTATACTGTGATGTGGGTAGGGTCTTTGTAGATGTATAATGACTTGAAAACTGCAACACTGGTTTCACAGATATAGCTATTATTGACTGTCAAGCATAGTGTAAGACTCTTGTATCTTTAAGCTCCACAGAAGGAAGACTCGAGACAGAGAATTACTATAAGATACAGCTTGTAGAGATCTGAGAGTAATCTGAAGAAGAACGTTTAATAATGACTGTACCCGTATTATGTAAGATGAACAATATCTGGTAGTGTGGCTTCACCTTCCAACTGTCCATGGTGTATGCAAGTGTGTCTTGAAGGCTGTACTTTAGCCTATGTGGGTCTTCTTCAAGTCTGTAAGTTGGTATAACAGCCGAGACACAATTAAAGCATCTCTCTCTCTCTTAAATACCTCTCTACGACGTATTCAAATCGAAAAGCCTACGTAGCCAAACTCAGACGGTTATCACTACGCTAAGATAAGCATGTTTCGGTGCGCTACTCGGCGCTAAGCTTGCCAGATAACTCCGAGGAGCTTATCTAAACCGAACTGTAGTAACACAGTACACTTACATCCTATCCATACCATCCGTTATACTAAATTCTGATAAATAATTCTTCGCTGATGCTAGTGAGTGTCTCGTCTCCCTGGCTACTCCGTCTTGAGCCGTTTAGCCTCTCTGTCTGAGTCTGATTCTGAGGGCTCAGCTGACTCAGCTACAGCACCATTTGTCTCCTGAGCCTCCTTTGCCTCCGGTGCCTTGTCAGCCTTCTCTGATGCTGGCTTCTCTTCCTCCTTGTTCTCCTTCACATCTGACTCAGTTTTTGCCGTTTCCACCTCTGCGGGCTCTGTTTTCTCCTCTTCTGGCTCGTTTTTGGTCTCTTCAGTCTCGCTTTTGTCCACAACCTTAGCCTCCACCGTTTCCAGGATGTCACTATTCATTTCATCCTCCTTCTCCTGCCGTAACTCCTCCGCCACATCATTAGGAACATCATGGGTCATCTCCAGAGACACGTCTGCATCGGTCATTTCAACAGACACGTCTGCGGTCTCCACTGCCACTTCCGCATCAGCCATCTCAACCGACACATCCTGAACCCCATCCTGAACCCCCTTGTCCTCCCCCTCCTTCTCATCAGTCTCCGTTTCCTCCTCTGTCGGTCCACCCTTCAGATCCGCCTCGGAGATCCACGGAATCGGCGTCAGCACTATCCCCGTGTCCGGCTTGATCTTCTCCCCGTCCTCCACCGTCGGCACGTCGTGAATGTCCACACTCACCTGACCATAGTCGTCTATGGAAGACGACACCAGCATGACCCGCTCCAGAGCTCGCAAGAACTTGGCCAGGTGGTTCTGTGGATAGAACTTGAACGGTTCTGTGAGCAGTTCCGCCATTCTCTGTAGAGTAAACGGAGGACTGCTCTGGAACTGAGGAGCATCCA
Organism: Yarrowia bubula; assembly: GCA_900519075.1. Classification (NCBI taxonomy): domain Eukaryota; kingdom Fungi; phylum Ascomycota; class Dipodascomycetes; order Dipodascales; genus Yarrowia; species Yarrowia bubula. Next base: position 4,386 of record ULGX01000010.1, on the reverse strand, counting down.
ATAACGACACTATCCTTGTGATCTGCTCTGTGGCGTCCTCCTGGTGGCCAGTCACCGCGTTCACCACCATTCCGTCCTTGATGGGGTCGTACGATGCACAAATGTCCTTAATGAGCTGCTGAACATGCGCTCTTTCGTCACTCCAACACGGCATTGATCCGACATCAACAGCGGCCTTCAAACTGGCTATGGAGGGGTTATCAGGCATGCTGGGGGTTGTGGTAGGTGCTTTTAGGTCTGATACTGCTGTTTCGACCGTCATGCTGTGTTTATTTGTTCTGTAGTGCTGTGATGTCGTGATGTAGAGAAAGAGTGGGAGGAGACGTGCATGCAAACTCACGTGTGGGTAGTGAACTTTAAGAGCACGAGACATATAGAGGTGTGGAAAAATGAAGTGGAACGAAGTGGAACGAGGTGGTTGCTGTGGTTACTGTGTGATGTAAGTCACGTGACTTCTATAAATGAGGCATATTGAGGGATTTTTGAACATCTACTTGGCTTGTTTCTTGGTTATCATACTGTATGTTAACACAACGGTTATGCTTTGAAGTATCAATAACGGTTAGTTAAGTCATAGCAGAAGTAGGTAGGGAGCATTTCTGTTACGTTTTTAGGTGAAAAAAGCGATCAGGGAGTGCTTATTGGGTATATACCTGACTTTGATGTATTTCCGGTGCGTTTCTGATATTTTCTGGATGGATTCCCTGAATAGTATAGGAAATGTTCTCAAATAGCCCTAAAAGTGTCATAATCGGATTCATGACAAAAATATGGTTAAAATGATATACTGAAAACCCCCCTTCACACAACACAAGCAATATTAAAATCTCTCAAATATCTATCTCTCACATCTCACTCCTCCCAACACAACGTTACACTGTGAATCATTTTAACCTGAGTCATAGCAATTGCTTTTGCGATGGAATAAAGCTACAGAAATTCTGAGTAGTGCAAAATGACGAGAAAAATCAGCACATTCGATTAAAACCGGTATCACCTCTGTAACTCCCAACCCCATCCTCCTACCACTCATTCAACAATATCTCGTAGTCCCCCGATTTAAACTTTTCAAGCTGCATACCAATCCTCATCTCAACATTGCGATCTTGATCTCTCAACACCACACGGAAATGCTGCTTCAGCCGTTCAAAACCTCATTGTTGCGGTCAGCCCGCTCCCTGGGCATGACCCGAGTCGGTTCCATGTCTCAGAACCGTCTCATGACCCCAATTACCGCCAAACGAACACTGGTTGGTCCAGCCTCTTCCTACGAAGATACTGAGACTGTTGAGCTTTCCTGGGACGTTCAGGAGGTCCCTAACCCTTCCAGAACTCCTCTAGTGTTCATGCACGGCTTGTTTGGCCACAAAGCCAACCACCATACTGTTTCCAAGCAACTTGCAGCTGACTTAAACTGCAATGTTTATGGTCTAGATCTTCGAAATCACGGCCAATCGCCTCATAACCCTCGTCATGATTACATTGCACTTGCTTCTGATGTCGAGCGGTGGATTCGTGAAGTTCTCGGCGGAAAAGAGTGTGTTTTGATTGGTCATTCTATGGGTGCTAAGACAGCCATGGCAGTAGCTTTACGGCATCCTGAGCTGGTCAAGTACCTGATTCCAGTGGATAATTCACCCGTTGACACGTCTCTCTCTTCTGACTTCCCTAAATATATCAGAGGTATGAAGGAGATTGAGTATAAGAAGGTGAAGAACTCCAAGGAAGCTCATGAGATTATGAAGAAGTACGAACCAAACCAGATGATCCGGTACTTTTTGTTAAACAATTTACGAAAGACGGATGATAAAGAAGAGCCTATGAAATTCAGAGTGCCTGTTGATATTCTGGGCAAGTCTTTGGGATATCTTGGAGATTGGCCCTTTTTCTCTGAAGATGTGAGATTCACTAAACCTACGCTGTTCATTAGAGGAACGAAAAGTAAGTACGTTGCTGACGAGTTCATGCCTGCTATTGGCCAGTTCTTTCCTAATTTTGTGGTTAAAGATATTGATTGTGGACACTGGGTGATTAGTCAGAAACCAGAGGAGTTTATGAGGGATGTCCGGGAGTTTATTGAGAAACATGATGAGAAGACTCAGCATGAGATTGAGGACGAGAACAAGTAGAGGTGATGGTTAGATATAGATAGATACAATGACTGTATGACTCAAAAGAAGGAGGCAGTGTGAGTACAATGACACTCATAAGTTGTACGTAATTGGCTGTACCGTAAGACTGTTCCTAGAGAGTACTCGTACAAGAAGCCTGTAACAATACTTCCAAACTGTACAGAAGGACTCTACCTATTGGGTCAATTTATATCCTACAACAATTTGTGTGAAACACCTTGTAGATCACAGTGGGCATCATCTTTATACAGTACTCGTCCAATTTAAGACAACCTATATAGTAGTTCTAGAAACGAATAAACATTCGGTTAAATGTCTCAGAAGTGCTTTTGTGGCTGTATTTCCGAAGTGCTTTTTCGGCGGTTGTTCTTTAAACGGTGTCTGGACAAGGTGCTGCTTAAACGGCTCTGTAGACAAAGCGTTCATTAAGGCATGAGCTTTTTTACTGCTACTTGATGCTTAGAATTGAGCGTTACTGTATAAGGTAGCCTTGTTTGAAGTCCGTTCTTACATGATATTGTTTTAGCCAGAACGTCTCAGTTTTGTAAGCACCTCATAGTCTCAGAGCGTTAGGTCTACGCGGTTACTGAAACATATAGCGTCTTATAACACACCTTTAATTGGTACTGCTGTAGCTAGACCATCGTATAGTCGACTACTGTACGCAGTACGCAGCTTTGGAAAGGGCTAGTAGTAGTCTCTACAGTACTCATAACTGGGCTAAGATGATACACGTTCAAAGCCTTAGCTTGAGGACTTAGCTTGTCGCATGTTGAATAGTGGACGTTGCTAAGGCTAACAGAGGAATGTCCTATCAGCATGTAGCTAATGAAGCACTGCCAAGGAAAATACGAAATTGCACGGCACTAGTTACCTGGTGATGTTTCTGTCTGAATACAGCTGTCGTTGATTACTCTTTGGTATTGCTTTAGTCATGCCCGATAAGCCACGCCAAGCTTGACTAATTGGCTTTATCGGAGTATGGGGTTGGCCGACATTTAATGTCTCGTTTTTTCTGGGATCGGCTGAAATTATCTGATTAAAAGAACATGGGCACGAGCAACACGTGTATACTAGCTGTTTGATTAGTTCAAACACGTTGTTAGCATAGCACAGAGACCCGTGGCAGGTCTAAGATACACTACCAGCCCAAGTGAAGAAAACTTTTACACCTTGAGTGTCTGTGTCCAATTAATACACTTGGCGTTTTCTTTTTTCAAATTATACGTTGCTATCGTCTCACGACTCTGTTGATCCCATTTAATTTCCGGTTTCAACTGCATTAACAAGGCCAGGAACCACTTTTTTCTGGGTTTGCAATAGCGACTTTTCCACCACGTGCGCCAAAGTTCCGATCGGACTTTTGAAAAAAAAAAACGGAGAAAAAAAACATGCGATTCAAGTGGCTGGTGCCCCTGAGACGTAGCTAGCTTGGTGGCTAGTGCCACGTGCGAATCTTGGTATTCTAAGACGACATGATCTCCAAATGAAAGTTATGTTTCCTAATGGAGTAAGGTAAAGTGATTGACAGTATAAAAAGCACTTTCAGAAACAAGTCAGGCAAAAACATCGCATAAAAACATCGCTTTTTTTTTTTTCGGGCAATTTATTCTCACCGGCTAAGCTTCCCCACCTGTTTCACTAGAGCATCTCTGGCAAAGTTTAAGACATGGACAAGACACCAATGTCTTAGTAGACGTACCTTACTTGACTGTTAGCTCGTGCTTAAATTCTTAGCTCGTCTTGGCTTGGCATAGAGTTGGAGATGAAGAGGTGAGTGATAATGAGCAGCCAGTATGTTACACAAACAGGGGTGGTGTGTTTGTGTATAGTACTGGTACTAGTACCTCCGCTTGTAACCCCAGCAACACCCCTGTCAGCAACCCGGTTAGTGTCTTACTGTCATTAGACGTGCTGCTACAGTGGAGACCCTACAGCTGTCAAAGGAAGTTTACTGTGTACAGTATAGCATACGAGGGAAAAGTCGTGTTTTACGAAGGGAACAAGGGAACAAATAACGGATGTTTATCTGTGTTCTGACAAGCTGGTGTGTGTACTAACTGGTACTGCTGTGCTAGCACAGTTCATAAAGACTTTTTGGATTTTTAAACACCTCAGATTGGTAGTTGGAAGGTATTAGCTAGCTTGGTTGTTACTCTCAGTCGTGCTACGCACTCCTAAGAGTGTAAGATGTCTACTGGCAGTCTTGTAAAGCTGTCTACTGGCAGTCTTGTAAAGCTGTCTACTGGCAGTC
>ULGX01000002.1:2359533-2471640 GCA_900519075.1 Yarrowia bubula | reverse complement strand
CAGGATATTTCATATTTTTAAAAACGTTAGCTGATTAAAAACGATCAATTGATTCTACAATCAGCTTCAACTTTTCCAAAACCACTTCTGGATGTGCTGTTTTGCACTAATCTTTGTTAATTGTTACACTGAAAAAAATCTGAAAAAAAAAATTGAAAAAAAAACACAATTTTTTTATAAATTGCGATATTAATAGGTGAGGTTGTTCTTTGATATCACAATATACTGTCTACTAGTTTCCACACTCTTGTGCAAGGTGTTTGACCTTTTTGGACACTGTTCTGTATTGCAGATATATACTTGATATGATCTTACTCGAGTAATACCACAAGGAGAGACCGTAGCGAGGTGAAACAAAGGCNTGTGCAAGGTGTTTGACCTTTTTGGACACTGTTCTGTATTGCAGATATATACTTGATATGATCTTACTCGAGTAATACCACAAGGAGAGACCGTAGCGAGGTGAAACAAAGGCCATTGTACTTCCAGAGGCGTGCTACAACGTGGGGAACTGAATTACAGGCCAAAAAAAAAGTTGATTTTTTTCAAAAAAAGTCAGGTTTTCGGCTTGTGGGGGGGACCACATGCGATTTTGACAAAAAATAGCCAAAAATCAAAATTTCATAAAACTTTACTCACCTTAAAGTGGGGTAAAAACACCAGATTTTATATTTTAAAAAAGATTAACTGAATGAAAACGATGAATTGATGCTATATACATCGTCACATTTGTCAATACCACTCCGGGATGTGTTGTTTTGCACTAATCCTGGTTTTCCCTGACACTGAAAAAAACAGCAAAAAAGAAATTGAAAAAAAAACACGAAGTATTTATAATTTGCGATACTAGTAGCTCAGGTTGTTCTTTGACATCACAATATACTGTCTACTAATTTCCACGCTCTTGTGGCACGTCTTAGAGCTTTTGGGCCACTGTTTTGTATTTGCAGATATGATCATACTTGAGTATCACCACAAGGAGAGACCGTATCAAGATGTAACAAAGCGCATTGTACTTCCAGAGACATGCTACAATATGGGAAACTGAATTAGAGAGAAAGAAAAAGTTAATTTTTTTCAAAAAAAAGTCAAGTTTTCGGCTTGTGGGGGGGACCACATGCATTTTTGTCAAAAAACAGCCAAAATTCGAGGTTTCACAAATCTTTAGACTCATCAAACTGGGGGAAAAACTTCAGATTCTATATTTTAAAAAGATTACCTGAACCAACACGACTAATTGAGGCTATATCCATCTTCAGCTTTGTCAATACCACTTCGGGATGTGTTGTTTTGCACTAATCCCCGTCAAGTGTGACACTGAAAAAAAACAACTGAAAACAAAACAAACGTCTTTCTAAATTGCGATAGTAAGAACTCAGCATGTTGCTTGACATCACAATATACTGCGTACCAAATTTTACGCTCTTGAGGCACGTATTAGATCTTTCCGGCGACTGTTTGTATTGCAGAAATTATGCACCCTTCACATGAACCTGATACCTTAAAATACACAAACACCGTGAAGTACGGAGAGCTTCAGTACAATTCGATATGAATGATGGAAGCTGGGCAGAAGAACATATTCGGACTCCCCGGGTCTGGTTTCCTCACTACCGTACCCGACGTTTCAGCATTATAGGAGTGTTTTTCGTGTTTTCATGTTCAGCCATTCTTCGAGAAAGCACAAATTCCAGCGTTTTGGTGGCTTTCAGAAGATGGTTGCGTGTGTTGTTCTACTCTACTTCGACCGGAGACTCTCGTCGTTTGAACTAAAGAGCTGGACATCTCATTGGATATCGACACTACAATATTTAAGAGCAGCAAATTGGAATTACACGCTTCAGGCGGTTCTGATAGTACTAATAATGTTGTGTTTGGTTATAGTCTACGAGAAATACTAGTGATCAGAAGAGGTGGTCACTCTCATGAGTGAACGTGACGACTTGCTGGAGTCCAATGCCATTTTGAACACCGTGGAGTGACGGCTAGACACGATAGTAAAACGGCAATCTCTCATCTCCGGTTCTAGAGGCTGTATGTACCTACTTCATCATCTCTAGATGTTTAACAACCTCGTACTACAGATTGAATAGCATTAGGCCAATTATGGCGTACAATATTGAATATGACATAGCTCATTTGGAAACCTGAAGTAGATATATATGATAGGATAATATCACGTACAACTTTTCCCCGTTCCCAAAGGCCTGTTGTCGTTCCTCTGGCCCTTTGTGTAAGTAACTAAGTTCTATTTTTTTAGTTTCACCAATAACTGGAGAGCAAATTAAAATGCAACTAATTAGTGATATGGATGAAGATCTCCTGAACACATACATTCTTTTGAGCTATCATTCGTTGCTGCTGCATTGGTATAAGGGCCTGCGATCGTCTACACAGTAATCTGGTGTCTGTATTGTCATAACAGAAACTCTAAATATTACTTTTTACGAAGCTTAAACCTGTGTTTTTGCCAAATCCGGACGTGGTATCCCTTTTAGGCTCACCCGTTCCCGATTTTGACCATCATAACAACTTTTAAGGTCACCTTGGTAAAATTAAGGTGAACCCAGCCCAAACGGGTTAAATAATGCATTTCAGAAGCTCAGGTGATCATAAAACTAACATTTAGAGTTCACAAAAGTAATATTCAGAGTTTTGCTCTGTAAAAGACATATTTAAGCTATTCTACGTGCATGAAACAAACCTGTTTAGTTAGAAATTTGGCAATAATCACAATACTTCGATTATCCTTACACCAGCAATAATATAGAATAATCCAAAGAGCTTAGGCACGTTTTGAAGCCCTCAAAGAAGGAGGTAATTCTGTAGCAAATAACATCACGTGAGCTGCTTACTACCCAGCAAATTCCTATTACACAAAATCTAGTAATAATGTTTCCACGATAACAGCAGAAGAGCTAGAATTACAACTGGCTGCACGTGTGAATTTAAAACCCCTCGACTCAAGGATTCTTTCAAGATATTATTTATAACTGCCACATGCTTTTAAGGCCCTCAAAATGTGAAATCAGAATTCTGGTGTCTGTGTTACTAGTAAAAAAGTCTAAATGTTAGTTTTTACGAAGTTTAAACTTGTGTTTTAGACCTAATTGGGACAAATGCGTCCGTTATAAGCTTACACAGTCCCGATTGGGGCCATCACAACAACTTTTAAGGGGGTTGTTGATGTACTCAAGGGGCTCAGGTGATCACAAAACTTATATTTAGAGTTCATAAAACTAATATTCAGAGTTTTAATCGGAAAAACATACATTTAAGCTATTTTACGTGCATCACACAATTCTCCAGCTCTTGGATAAGCCATAATGGGTTTTTGTTGCTAATGAATAAATATTAATTGTATATGAAGTGTATCCCAGAGTCACAGCTACATATAAAAATGTTTCAAACTGCTATATTCTTGCTTTTGAAGCTCTTGAGATCGTCAAACGTAATTTCCTTAGAATAACCACAATGCTTGGCCCAAGCATCGACATCTAACCTTGATGTATCCAGAATATTTTCCTGAATGCAGGCTTTAATTTTAATGTTTTTATATTCAATTTGAAGCATTACAAAGCAAAATGTGCTGTGTTCAAATATGTACTTTTTATGTAAAAATTACTTTAACCTTCAAGTACGTGGTTTACACTTTAGTTTAACAATTGAGTAATTATGCATATTATTCAAATTATCGACATTCCAACAGCGACCACGGTGTACCATATAACGAGTCTTCATATTCTCAAGTCCTGGACGAAGGAAGTAGTTTTCTACCAAACAACATAATATGGGTTGCTTGCCGTTCGACTAACTCTTACTAAACCAAATCTAGTTTTTGAAGTTTCGACGATGACAGGAGAAGATCTGGAGATAAAACCAACTAAACGTATTTATGTCAGACTCCTCGACTCATGATTTTTTTTTCAAGATATTATTCATAACTGCCACATACTTCTAAGGCCCTCAAAGTGTCCAGGGAGATTTTTGGTGTCTGTGTCATGAATATTAAAGTCTAAATCTTTGCTATTACGAAGTCTAAACTTGTGTTCTTGACGTAATAGGGACAGAAAGTCCGCTTTAAGCTTAACCCGTCCCGTTTGGGAAATCAAAACAACTTTTAACGTCAACTTGAGAAAAGTTAAGGTGAACCCAGACCAAAGCAGTTAAATGATGAACATCCCAATCTGGTCATAAATATGGATTTAGACTTCAAAACAGTTTTAAAACATAAATTTAAGGTTTTATCAAAACACAGTCCCACAATATCTTGATTTTTATATTTGAGGGTGTTCAAGTCGCACCATACACATCTAATACATAGACATGTATTTCACAAGGCGCTAGTTTTCTGATGCGACTTTTTAATTCCACGTATTTGAAGTATTGACCCCGTGGCGCTCAAAAGCGCTAAACTACAATTTTATTACGTAAAACTGCCTATGTCAGAAAAATTACCTCAGCATTTTAAGTAGTCTCATATTATACTCCGGATTCAGATCTTGAGTTTGATACCACGTAGTACTTTTTTATTTTATTTTGTTTCCCATTTATTAATGTGCGACTTCGATCTTATCGCCCCGAGGTCTGCTATCCTGTTTCCAGGTAAGAAGCATATGTGCAGTCAGTATACTGTATACGTTAATGGGATACAGGTTGCAATTCAGAACGGTACTGCCATGCTGTAAGTATCTTAGTTGTAGATATAGGGCCTCCCAGGTGATTGTAACCAATTTGGCAGTACATGCCATATAATTAGCAGTAAAATAATTGCGTTTATTAAATCTATCTAATGCTTCTCGAGCTTGGCAAAGGCCAGCTCGTAAGCGTAGCCGATGGTCAGTTTAGCGTGCTGTCGCATGTGCTCGAACGAGAGACGGTCCAGAGTATCCTTGGTGGTGTGGATAAACTTAGAGGTGTACTGGAAGCCGGACTCAATGACAAAGGATGAGGGGTAACCGTACTTAGTGGCAGAGGCATGGTCGGAGCACGCGTATCCACACTGGGTGTCCACGTAAGGGATGTCACAGTAGGTGTCAATAACAGACTTGACAAAGACGGTGAGATCAGGAGACACGAAGTCGGTGATGACGCCAATGTGCTCGTCAACGCCAGCGTCGGTCATTCCCTGGGCGTATCCAGTCATGTCCTGCTGAAGCATAGCTCGGACATCCTTAGTGTCGGCGAAGTACTGCTTGTAGACCTCCTGGGAACCAAGCAGGCCACCCTCCTCAGCCGAGTACCAGTGAAACTCGATGGTGTTTTCGGGCTCGAATCCAGACTCCATGAGTACTCGGAAAGACTCCAAGATAGTCACGGTTCCAGATCCATCGTCATCAGCTCCCGGGGCGGCAAAAAGCGAAGGAGCAATGAGGTTGGTGGAGTCCTGGTGAGCACCAACAACAACAATGGTGTCAGGGTTCTTGGAACCTCTTAGCCGGGCAATCACACTGGGCTGTCCCCAGGGGTGCGCAAAGTACTCGACAGTGGGCTTCTTGTTGCCACCCTTGTAACCGTGGGCCAGCTGGTTGACCTGCTTGTAAAGCCACTTGGCGGACTCTCGGCCGGACTGGGACTTGTAGTATCGAGTGAAGAAGTCGGTAAACTCGGCAAGGTTGCTGTGCATGTTGTCTGTGTTGATGTTCTCAAGCAGAGGAGTCACCTTGTTCTTGTACTGGGGCTTGTCGGGGAAGGTGACGTTAATGGGAGGAAGCTCCTCGGTAGCCCGGATCTGGTCATCGCCGGTCACATCGAAGAACCGAACACCCTGTCGCTTGAGCACCAACTTCTCGGCCTCAGTCATCCATGTTCTAACGCCGGGGGCAGTCTCGACCAGTCGCAATTCATCTCTGTCGGGCAGAGTAAGGAGACCCTCATCGTAGTTGAGTCGCTGGAACTCCTCAGACTGCTGAATTAGCATGGCGGTGGATCGCAGCTCCTCCTGGGCAGGGGCAGCCAGAGCAACGGAGCTCAGGATGGCAGAAATGGCAATTGTCGATAGCTTCATGGTGTGTGGCAAGTGTAGTGTAAGTGGCACTAACAGATTATGCAAGTGCCGTTTGTATCGTATGTGGGGTGGTGGGTAAGGAGAGCCTAATCGGGCTTGTCTAATCCAAACCCAGGGTTAGGACTGGTGTAATACTGTACCCATAGAGACACAGATGGAACCCATGTATTTTACAAGACTACTCTGATCTGCTAGTATAATAAAATTCACTATTAGTCATTAACTGAAGTGCTGATATCAATCCCCGGTGTTGGGATAAGATTATCACTAATTAATGGGCGAGATGTGGGGTTAGGGGTTGTGTTCCAATAGTTTATATAGAAAGGATGAGAAACGGTTGCATTTTTGTGACACTTCTCGTTGGTTTTGTATTGTAATCATTGTATTTTAGTGATGTTGTGGCTATTTTCTGGCTTCAGTCGTAAAGCCGACAGACTGAAATGGAATTAAGCTCAGGTGACCTTGCTACTGATGATGGATTGGTTGCGGCGTTATAATACAGCACCATACCCGTGAGTGAGGTATAGTAGCAAAAGGCCACTATTTCTACTTGGAAGAATACCGAAAACGGACTGTTTTAAAACTGGTTGACAAATTACGTCGTAAAAAGGATGGTTAATATGAAGGACTGGTCTGATTCCTTGTCTGTTTCGCCACTACATCCCACCGTTACTCAAATAAAGTTCTAATGTCCCAATTTGGACAAATCACGACCCGAAAAGGATGTATCGTACCTGGTATCGTACTCGATCCAAATAATTTGGAGCAAAAGTTCAACTTCTAACGGTGTTGTTTGAGCAAGAATATTGTCCAGTGTGTATAATTTCTAAATTCAAAATTTGTTATATTAAGTTCAATTTTGAACATATTGGTTGTATCTCTATTTGAGGAAGCATTATTTCTCAATTCAATATTTAATATAAATCTGGGTATCAGTGGATATCTACTTGTTGTTATTTGGTGTTATTAGAGTGAATAGTGGTCAAGTAACTGATATTTTAGTGTCAGGTTTGGGTTATATTTTTCAAATTCTGGTACGTACTCGTACTCGATACAGGCACGCAAAACCTCGCTGCAGTAGCTGATACTACGAATAGCCAGATTACAACATGGCTATCAGAAAACCTGTAACGTACCCAGCTATTATTTTCTGGGCATTTCTGTGTCTGTCACGTTCTGCCATGTTCTTGTTGGGATTGGCCCCAAGCTTCAGTATTACGTAATCTATTAATAAAGGTTAGCTACCGGTACGATATTTGTACAAACGGTAGCTCGAAACCGCTGCACATAAGCGAGTTTTGAAAAGCGGCTGGATGCTGTCATGTGCCACGTGGGGGTTCTCCACTGCAGGAATTTTGAGGCATAGCCACGTTTGACAAGCACCGCCATCATTTTCCTGACTTACGGGAAGGTTAAATAAGTATAGCGGTGATTACTATGGTTGCTGTAGCTGTCGGGCTTGGGTACAGGTGAGGTTTTGAAGTGGTACGACATGAGCCACAGTTCCTCCCAACTGGAAATGTTAACTTACCCCCTTACACCCACTTCATGACGTGATGATTTCCATTTCAAAAAGGTGGTGTCATAACCTGCATAATCATAACAACTGAGCATTTGTAAGAGTTCCTATTGGGGGCGTAGTTATTAATCATACGGTAAAACAAAAAACAGGGTGTGATCTGCCCTGCTCGTCCGGATAATTTGATACTAATTACTTCCTAATACCTTTATTTGTTGTTTAAATGACCCCTATCCCTGGCATTATCACCCACCTAATTGGCCACCTATACATTTAGACACGATCCATACGACGTTAGCGAGCAGGGTGTCACCGAAAATAAGGTTTCGTGATTGTGAACGAGATTCTGGAAAAGTTTAATTTATCCTTCCGTTTGTACGTACTCCATCTGTTGTGCTCTTCAACACACCTACACCCGGTCTTTCAATCAAGCTGGTCACAACATGATCATTCTTACGACGCTCAACAACATGGGAATCCCCGTGGAGGGCTGGCACATCCTCGCCGGCCTGGCTATCCTTGCTGTCCTCACAGAGATCTACGTGATTGGATCGCAACTTCTGGCTCGACGAAACAAGACTCTTGCCCCTATGGCCTTCTACTGGATCCCCTGGGTTGGCTCCTCTATCCCCTACGGTATCGACCCCTACGCTTTTTTTGAGGACTGCCGAACCCGCTACGGTGACGTGTTTTCCTTCTACATGCTGGGTCGTGTCATGACCGTGTCTCTTGGCACCAAGGGCCACGAGTTCGTGTTCAACTCCAAGCTGGCTGATGTTTCCGCTGAGGAGGCCTACACTCACCTTACCACCCCCGTGTTTGGCTCTGGTGTTGTCTACGACTGCCCTAACTCCCGACTCATGGAACAGAAGAAGTTCTGCAAGGGAGCCCTCACCCGAGACGCTTTCCGATCCTATGTTCCTAAGATCGTCGAGGAGGTGACCAATTTCTTTGCTGACAAGTACGAGGGCAAGAGTGGTAAGGCCGATGTCATGACCAACCAGCCCCAGATGACCATCTTCACTGCCTCTCGATGTCTGCTCGGTGACGAGATTCGATCCAAGCTCAACGGTGACTTTGCTAAGCTTTACTCTGATCTGGATAACGGCTTCACCCCCATTAACTTCGTCTTCCCTAACCTGCCCCTTCCCTCTTACCGAAAGCGTGATCTTGCCCAGCAGAAGATCCGAGACACTTACATGTCTGTGATCCAGCGACGACGAAAGGAGAAGGATGTCCAGGACCGTGACCTTATCGACGCTCTGCTCAAGAACCACACCTACAAGGACGGTAAGCGAATGACTCCCCAGGAGATTGCCCATCTGCTCATTGGTGTCCTGATGGGAGGCCAGCATACCTCTGCCTCCACGTCCGCCTGGATGCTTCTGCGACTCGGCCTGGACCCCTCTATCCAGGATGAGCTTTACCAGGAGCAGGTTGAGATCCTCGGAGAGCCCGACGGCTCCTTCCGAGAGCCTACTTACGACGACATTCTGATTATGACCAAGCTCCAGAACACCATCAAGGAGACCCTCCGTCTACACATGCCCATCCACTCCATTTTCCGACAGGTTATGCGAGATCTCCCTGTCCCCGGTACCTCGTATGTTGTGCCCAAGGGTCACTTTGTTATGGCCTCTCCTGGCTACTCCCAGCAGTCCGAGCGATACTTCCCTGATGCCAAGAAGTTCGATCCCCGTCGATGGCTGTCCCCCACCGAGAAGCTGGCTGAGGCTGATGCTGAGGCTGATGGAGAGACTGTGGACTACGGTTTCGGTGCCATTTCTAAGGGTGTTTCTTCTCCCTACCTGCCCTTCGGCGGTGGTCGACACCGATGCATCGGTGAGCAGTTTGCCAACTGCCAGCTCACCACCATCATGTCCTGTTACATTCAAAACTTTAAGTGGACTGTCCCTGAGGGCTCTAAGCTACCTGCTGTTGACACCACTTCCATGATCACCCTTCCCGTCCATCCTTCCTATATCATTTGGACCAAGCGAGGACGTAACTAGACTGTAAAATAATAACTTTGGAATATATATTTGGTTTATAAAAGAAGAAAAGCGACGCGTTCGTGTAGTCGATCTGCCGTATATCCTATCGCATTATATCTCACTTGTAATCTGTACATCGCAAGTAGCTAATAAAAGTTCTTTAAATTAATGGTATTATTATTGACTACCGGTATATAACATACTGTAATTATCCCCTGCTTCTCTTGTATATTTTTAACGCAGCAGTTTGCCTAAACGCCGTAGACTCTCTTCGCTCCCCAGTACGAGGCAATAGCAAAGAAAAACAGAGACGCCGTAATACCCCAGAACCAAATGGTTCCACTCTCGTCTTGACCAGGAACGATAACGTTCATACCCCACAGACCTGTCACAATGTTCATGGGCAGCACAATAGTACCCAGCACAGTGATTTTACCCAGCACATCGTTAGTATCATTATTGATCTTCGTCATATCAATATTGACCTGTGCCAGACAGTTTGAATGTGCTCGGGCAAGAATCTTCTCGAAGTGGTTGACGGACTGGACCATAGTCACGATATGATCCTGGATATCACCCAAATAAAGACCGATCTCACTTCGAGGAGCCACCTGCCACTGTTCATTGCATCGTTTGGCGAAACCCTTGATGACATCTGCCTTGTTTCCAAGAAGACGGGACAAGGACATGACCTTCTTTCGAGTCTCACCGATTCGGTACAGGTTATCACCCTTGTTCTTCAGGCGAATGGTAGAAGTGGTTGTGGTGGACGACATGGATGAGAGAGATCGCAAGTCGTCGGCAATTCCACCCATTCGGTGTCGTTGTCGTCTGTCGAGCTCATCTTCGTACGTGTAGAACTCGGTCTCCTCGTCATCGGATGAATCGGCGCCGGCATGAAGTCTGAGGATATCATTCTCGATATCATCCACCTCTTCCTGGATCGAGTCGATCATTGGCTGGAATGCATCTGTAATGTCATCGATGATGGCGTACGAGATCCAATCGGAGGAAACTGTGAGGTAGTCTCGCAAAAGACGTGCTCGTCGTCGCACGTTGACGGGGTGTACTGTGGGAAGGAAATGGAATGTCAGCACACCAAAATGGAAAACGATAATGTACATATTCAGAGGCTTGAGCTGTCGGTGCTTGTGGTGAGATCGCTTCTTGGATGCCTTGGATGAGATACTGCTGCCCTTTTTCTTTGTTCGCAAAACATCAAAGGATCGGAAACAGATGAGATAGTAATTTCGGAACAGCTCCACCTTCTCTCGCGTCTCTCCCAGGAAAATATCTTCAGTCGTCAGGGGATGAATGCCAAATGCCTTAGACAAGACCTTCATCTCCTCTTCGGTGGGGTTGAGCACATCTAGCCAAAATGGCGTGTCAGAGGGCTCAGGGGTGGCATGGGTGGCTGGTCCAGTAGTGGTGTGAGAGCTCTGACCGCTGATGCTACCGTTGTGGTCTCGGGGGATCTTTTCAGCCCTGTCACCCACACTATTTCCCCGCTCTCTATCGCCACTGGATCCTGTATGCTGGCTCTGGACCTTTGAAAGCACGAGATCTCGAGGAGCGTCTTTCGAAGACGATCGGCCCTCGTTTCCGCTTCTATCGCCAGGAGTGGGAGTGGATGCACGCGTGGGGACTGAGTTTCGCTCAGTAGGGATGAATTTCTCATGTCTGTCGCTTCCATCCACCTCCACACGCTCAGGGAACAGGTCTGCAAATGACTGGCCGCCCTTCACTAAGCCCGAAATGCTCTGCGAGTGAATAGTGGCGTCTAGGTCTTCACGAAAGTATGTAAATCTGAACTGGAAGTCTGTTCCGATACCAGAGTCCTGTCGCTTGATGCCTCTCTTCCAGGGCACAACTCGCTTAGGTCGCAACGGTCCAGAAACGGATACCTCGTTAACGATACCGATCGAGCTGGTCTCGTCATCCTCCTTTCGTTCCTGCTCAGCAAATTCCTCCAAATAACTCAGCTCAGGCCACACCTTGGGCTTATCGTCGTGGTGTTCCTCAGAGCCTGGAGGGAACATGCAGACATCGTCGAGGGACGAAGCATCGGAGTTTCGACGCGATGAAGGCTCCGAGTTGAGATCTGAGTCGCCCTCAAAGTCACTGTGCAAGTCAAAGTGGTCGAAGTCGTTATCCCAGTCGGTGTTCATGAGTGGAGACAACTCATCGTCATCGTCTGCAACCACAGAGTCGGAAACTCGTCGTGGTCGCAAGTACTGCTGCGATGACAGTCGGCGTCGGAAAGAGTTGTAGTTTGTGTGCTCAGCCCGCAGCTGTGAAGATTCTCGGGGCTGGTTTGCTGACGAAGGGGCGTTCGGAGGCGTACCTTTGTTCATCGTGGATTGGGAGCTCATTTTCTTCAGCTTCTTCTTACGGCCAGAGAGTCCTCCTGGTGTTGATGTAGTTACGCCGTCGTCTCTGTGGTCGAGTAGTCGTTGCGAGTCTGAAGATCCGTTGGAATTTCGACGAGAGTGAAAAACTGCCAGGTTTGGGTTGACGAGCTTTTTGGGGGCGTCTCCGGAGTACGGCAGCGAGAATGTGTTTCGTCGGGTGGGCATCTCAGGCGAGAAAAAGGATACTAGTGTGGCAAGACTAGATGTTTGTGTCTGTCCGCTTTATGTCGTGTGCAAGTTTTCGAGGTTCGGCAGTCTGGGCAGGTGTGTCTGTGGTGTGGTTGCCCTTCTTCAACAACCAAGATGAAGTGACTAATGCATGCATCGTTGTCCATCAAAGCGCAAAGCCAAAATCTAAAAACACCCGTAGCAACTGTGGTGATAATGTTTAGTGCCGTTGCTGCATGCGCGAGAAATTCGCCAAACTGCGGATCTTGATAAACATTCAAGAGCTATTGTTTGAAAAACATAGAGGTTTAGTTATTTTGCTCTTTGCCGGCAATATGGCGCCGACATCCTCAAATCTGGACTTGACATCACCCTGCCGAGAGAGTGCAGTTGAATGCACGCTTACTGGGGTCATGCTTGGATGCACGTTGAATGTATGTTGAGAGCAGGACCTGTATTTGCCACAGAATGCCCAATAGTAAAGTTATAATAGTAGAAAAAGTCTTACCTAGATATTTGGGATAGATAGACTGCACTCCTACTTTTTTATTATATTGAAACCCCAAACCAACCCCAACATCCCTCTCGTACGGCTTGAAACACTAACCGCAGAGCCGAATTTATCGAACCTTATTTGGTCTGTGACAACTCGCGAGTCGGGTATGGGGCAGTTTTTAGGTACCATTCGCGGCACAACTGGCCCCCAAAGGCTTTTTCTCATGCTTAATATTTCAAGCCTGTCTTTGTTTTCTTTTATAGGACATTATCCTATGTATTCCCCACCCCAACATGTCATGATGGAAGTTACACCCACATAAACCAGCCACCAGCTTTCGATGTACAGAAAAGCAGAGATAGCAAGGACAAAAGAGAGGGGAAAAAATTAAGAAGGCCACTTAATAACCGAGTGTGGTTTAATGGTATCCGTGACATTCACATCCCTCCCATAGTTTCCAATACAGCATAAGTAGAATTTAAGAATATACTCGCGTCGACGCTGGATGGCTGGAGATACGATAATAGCTCAGAGCTTGGACAGCAAGTACAGTAATGACGGGTCATGTCACTTCCTCATGATTAATGTCGATAGGTTGAATACGTCAGTTGCGCGGCTCTTCCAGAAAAGAAAATTCACTACCTTACAGCGAGTCGCCTCTGGCATGTGTGCCTTCTCCAGCTCCATGGCATTATTAACATTATGCACAGCCCGAGAGATTTGCGCACACGACCACATCTAATAAAGTTTAGTCAATTAATTTGCTGGGAGAGTTCAACGAACAAATAGAAAAGGTGGGGGTGAATGGGATACGACGAATAGCCAATAATTCATGTACCATAGGAGTTTTGGTGTTTATCCCATATTGTGCTTGAATGCTATCTCTGTTTCTTTGACATGTCGATCACTTTCTCTGGCGTTTGACTATTTTTTAGCTATATTTTTAGGTGTCTTTGTTGTAGTCTTCTTTCAATCATGAGGTGGGCGGATCGTGGGCACGAAATTTTATAAACAAGGGCTGTAATTAAGTTAATCGTCGCGCCCCTGGGTGTATTTATTCCTTTAGATTCGCATTGAAAATCTCAGATAGCGTGACAATGCATTGGTGTCATTTGTGTGCGCTTGTCTGCTTTGTCGTAAAACCTTACATAAAAAAGTTGTATTTATTTATTCTTACCAGGTAGATTTATCTCAACTTCGTGTTTGAATATATATTCTAGGGAAAGAGAGTTATCTCTAGTAATTTTGTGAACATTTTGATACCAATACTTATATAGTTGTTGAATATTTCCAAGTGTGGACCTATGTCATGGGCACTTCTGTGTGGTTCCTTGCCATAATTAGGTGTCAACTAATTACCAGGTACAGTGTACTGTATGTATCGTACTGTATTTCAATTCCAGGATACTGTACTTTACAGATACTGGTACCTGGTAGTACAAGTACGTGTACACGATATGATATTGTGTTCACCACTAAGAGCACATGGAGTTTCGCCTTTCAGATAATTCATACCAGTACACGTTAATTTACACACAATGAACGACATATTGGTACGAGTTGTCCCACGCCATGCACTGTAGCACCAGTTCTGATGGAGCGTGCTAATGATAAATCAAGTCTTACAAAAACCAGGCAAGATGCGGCCGTATCGGCATGAGTACCGTCGCGGGCATGGTACCCAGGCACAGGTGTATCTTTGGTGTTTCTTTACAGTCAACTAAAAATGAGACATTCTTACATAGTATTGTTATATTATCAAGTAATTTATAGTCAAGCTCCAGGGTAAGGGCTTACCTGCATGAAGGACCTTCGGGGCTGCGAAGTAAGTAAGGAATTTGTGGAATATGTGGTACAAGTATGCCTTATGTATTTGGACAATAAATCTATCAAATCAGAACCAAGTAATGGGGCCTTCTCCCAAGTGCTGGTACTTCTTTTTAATGATATCCTGCCATTCCAGCCAGGAATTTAGCTCTTGCACCTCAATTCCACTCCGCTATATTACCCAAAATTAAGCTCAGCCGACTTTATCGCCTCTCCACATCATCTACCCGTACCAACGGAGCACTTATCATACACAACACGACATAGCCATGAAATTATCGTGGAGCTTAGTGTGTGGACTTGCCACACTGGCTTTGTCGCAATTCGATGAGGCCCCTCCATCGCAGTCGGACTACTTCATCCACACCATCCCTGGGCTTGACAACGTGGATAACTACACGATGCATTCCGGAAACATTCTCACCGATGCGGCACACAACGGCAACCTTTTCTTTTGGTTAGTTGAGGCTCAGTACAAGGTTACGGAACGCCCCAAGACTATTGTGTGGTTCAATGGAGGGCCTGGATGCTCTTCAATGGACGGAGCACTATTGGAAGTGGGACCCTTCCGGATTGTGGATGACAAGCTGAAGGTGGACCCCAACAAGGGCTCGTGGCACACATATGCAAATGTTTTGTTTGTGGACCAACCATACGGAACAGGTTTCTCGTACTCGGATACTGACGCCTATCTCACGGGTCTGGGTCAAGTAGGAGACGAGATGGACTCGTTCATGACACAGTTTCTCAAGCTCTTCCCGGAACGAGCTCATGATGACTTTTACCTTGCTGGAGAATCGTACGCTGGTCAGTACATCCCTTACATTGCTAAAAAGTTGCAGGAGACTAAGACGGTGGATCTCAAGGGTCTTCTTATTGGAAACGGATGGATGGACCCTGCCAACCAATACTACCAGTACGTGCCTTACGCTTTGGACTATGGTGTGATTGAAAAGTCGGAGGAACACGTCAAGGACCTCAAGGAGCTTACCGATATGTGTGAAAGGGCCATGAAGGTGGCCAAGGACAAGAACAATGGCAAGCTCCCTGTTCATATCCGAGCGTGTGAGGATATCATGAATGGTATTGTGGAGCTTAGTAGAAATGAGCGTAGCGCGCCGCAATCAGATGGAATCTGCGTCAACTACTATGACGTGTCTAAGGAGGATGTGTGGCCTTCATGTGGTATGAACTGGCCCGAGATCTTGCCGTTTGTCAAGGACTGGCTTAGACAGGATACTACCGTTCGGGCCCTTAACGTGAACAACGATAAACAGGAGTCGTGGCAGGAATGCAACGGTGCTGTCGGGTCTAGTATGAGACAGGGTGATGATGATGCTTCCGTTTATCTATTACCAGATCTGTTGAAGGATATGGAAATTCTGTTCTTCAACGGTGACCGAGATCTGATTTGCAATCACTACGGAAACGAAAGAATGATTGAACAGCTGGAATGGAATGGAAAGAAGGGCTGGACAGAGGGGTTGGAGTTGGATGAGTGGGTCATTGATGGTGTCACCAAGGGTAAGAAGCAGAGTGACAGAAATTTGACATATGTGAGAATTTACAATGCTTCTCACATGGTTCCTTATGATGAGCCTGAGGCCTGCCTTACCATGCTGAATGATTTTATTGGTGTTTCTAAGGCCCTGGATGACCTTTCCGGGGGTAACTCTGGTAAGGGAAGCGATCCTGTAACTGAAAAGCCTGGTGACAAGGGTGGTGAGAAATCTGGTGAAGATAAGTCTGATGAAGCCTCTGGCGATGACGAAGATGACGACGAAGAGCATGACAAGAAAATCGCCAGCGATGCTATGTGGAAGGCATACTACCAGGCTGGGTTCACCGCTCTCATTGTTGTTCTCATTATTCTTGGACTCGCAGGCTTCCTCTTCTGGAGAAAAAATCGAGGCCATATTTACCAAGAAGAGACATCGCTTCTCGGCTCTTGCTTTGGAGGTATTTCTCGGTGGAGAAACAGTTCCGGTGGACCTCGATCTAACCAACCAAACACATTCGACTCCAGGCAACGACTTATGGAGCCTGGTGAATATTACGACCTTGGAGAGATTGCTGAGGAGGACGAGGATGCTGAGGAGTTGGTGATTAGAAGACCCGAAGCATAATAATGTATGTAAGACAATAGAACAACACTTTAGGACCCTCGGTATGTAGCGGTAGCAATTCGAAGGCTTGTTGTGCTACACCTGTTGTTAGTGGATGTTCTATCGTGTAAGCTATCATTGGTAGGTTTTATTCAATATGACGTCTCATGTAATTTTCCACTCATCATGTGGTTTTCCTTGATTATATTGCTCTTCCATCTGCACATACAGCTGTTCGAACCTGTTTTCGGAAATACCAAAGAGGCCAAAGCTTCCTCTTGAGACACCTAGAAACGTTTTGAATCTACTTTTCAATGGTGGAGAATCAAAGTATTCAAAAACTGTTGTTCCCATTGCTAAGTCGAACACTTCCCGGACAGATATCCCGTTTTCCCAAGTGTAGGCAAACAAATATCTTCGACACTTGCCAAGACCTTGTGAATATTCAGTTGGGCGTTCCGGCTTGATTTGCAACCCACAGTCCTTGACTCTCACTTTGCTTGATTCCAAGTCAACTAAGAATGGCGTCCAGTGCCCATATAGTTGCGTCCATAAAAGCCTATCATACTCAAAAACCATGGAAGCATTTCCTTGTGCACCACAGCTAGTATCACTAAGTGGTATTCTCATCAGTGATTTAGAAGCTATGTTGACGTAAAATGTTTGCAAATTAATGGAAATTAAAATCGCATTCTGGGACGTGGAACAAATCACCTCTCCAAGGCTATGGTAGAATAAAAACACATATATATCAAGTTCACCATTGATTCTCTCGGCTGCCACGAACTGGATCTGTACGGGAGTGTCAAAATCGATAACGTTGTATACAAGAACCTGTTTGCCATTATCGACGGCAAAACACGTTTGTGGGTCTCTGAAAAGCTGTTTCAAGTTATCAATATCAGAGTCCACATCGTTCCTACAACTCATTTTGTTCAAGTACTCTCCTTTTTTGCACTGGAGCGTTTTGAAATCAACTACAGCGTTGAGCTTCGGTATCACTACTTCCTCGCAATTTCTGACCCCACAAAAGTCTTCAGGGAGCTCTTCTGTTTGGTAGAAAGGGATGAGAGCTGAAACCGGTCGCGAAGTTTCATTTCTGGTTATCCCATGAGTATCCAAAGAAACAAATCTTGCTTCTGATTGAAATCGTGCAACGTATAGCTTGCAACATTGTGACCATGAAGTGGGTTCGTATCCATCATTCCCCGGGCAAATCCAGGGTGCACGTTTCTTTAGCTTCTGTTCCAGCTGTTGTTCCACAAATGTACTTGGTAGAATCATACATTCGTTAATGCTGAGAATATCGTCGAGAGCTGCATATGCGAGAATATTTGCCCAAATCTCAAGGGGGAAAATCATGGCACACAGCAGACTGTGTACCTCCAAAGTCAGCTGTTTATAAAGGCCTGTGCCGTTAGCTTAAGTACAAGCACTAATTTAGTCTAAAATTCGCTTTAGGTATTAATTGTGTGGAGAAAGTAGGTACAGTACTGTAGCTACTGTAGCGGTCTAGGGAATTAATAGACTATATAAGCTAATTATGTAGCTCACAGAGCGGCTCTTGTAAAGTAGCAACCCGCACAGGTACCAGGTAGCTTACAAGGGGCTTAGCTTAGCTTTTTTAGATAATGTATTACCTCGAACTATATACTGTAATGCCCCATTAACATGATTCGTTGGAGCACTCTGCACTGCAATCATCATTGACTCTTCTTTCCTTCGGGAATTCCACATCCAGTCGGTGCCAAATCAGCTCATCCACACGCTTGTAAGGTGCAAGATAGTTCACCAAGTGAAGCAAGTTGCTCGCAAACGGTCCAGGAACATTTGGGTGGCACAAAAAAATGCGTGATTGAGATAGTTCACTGTATTTGACGTAAAACAATTCCCAAGATGAACTGGAGTCCCAGACGTCAAAGGGTGGCTTAGACTTTGTATCGTCTCTCTCGTCAAATAATTCTTTGAAAACGCAGTTGAATGCCATAATCAGAATTTGAGGAAACATGTATTTATGTTTTGTAAGGTTGAGAACTCCAAATCGGATTCCCTTGAGGCCAGATTTGAAGATAGCCCTTTGCCAGGTATCGAACAGCCACTTACTGCGGCCCGTGGTTGGGTTAAAGCACATCATGGACGGAGGATACCCATGGCGTTGCACGAACGTGACCAGTAGATCGGCCAGAAGGTTAACAAAGTCATTGTGTTCTGAGCAACTGAAAGCTTCAGAAAACTGATATGACTGTGTATGTGCCTCCAAAAAGAGAATGGAATAATGGGTATCTTCCAAATACACCAGACCAAAAAAAACTATGGGAGTTATTTTCGGTGGCTTGTTGAGGGAGGAAGACCTTTGAAATGAGTGAACCTTTTCCCATACCATGAGCTTCTTTATGTCAAGGGCTCTAGCTAGGGGAAACCTGGGGTGAGGTTGTTGTATAGCTAGCCTGAATATTGAGTCTAGCTTCATGGATGGGACACTCCAGGCAATGATATCGGAAATCATATCTGTGTGAATATCTGGAGTTACTTTAGCCAGCTCGACACAAATGAGGTGGGCATCAGTGGTGTAATTCAACTCGGAATGTTTAAGCAGAACCATATCAAATACATGTCTTTGAGATATTTTCATTCTTCCGTCAGGCCATGTTTGTGTCGTAAATTCAGCACTCTTCCCTTCACCGGTGGCATTGAACTCTTCGTGTGTAGGTAGATGAATGTATGTTTTTTCGGTTTGGGCTGTCCATTGCTTGTAGGATCGCTGAAATATTCTGTCTGGGTCGAGTTTTTGTGGTAATGAGGTGATTTCCAACACCGTAACCATTGTTTTGAAAGCAATTGTGAAGAAAACCACGTTTGAGACACGCTTTAAGGTTATCATGCATTATCTCGCGTCGTATATTTAAAGTGATGTACGTACGTATCGTACTGTGTCAGTTACAGTACTGTACTGATACCACTTGATTACAGTACAGTACCAACAAGTAGGTACAGTACAGTAAGTTCAGATAATATCTGCAGCCTCCCAGCTTCCTTCGTCACGTTGTCTGTGTAAGGATACTGGTGCCGGTACATGCACTATTACTACGGTACACTGAACCGGTACCTTACAGGTTACTACAGTATGGTAGGTGTGCAATTAAAACGGTATTTGAGGTGTAGAAATCACAGCACTAAAACTCTAATTACCATGGTTTATTATCTATATTATTGGCCATAATGAACTTCGGAAACATGCTTGTCGAAATCGTTGGGACTCAAAAAAGGCTTACTCGAAAGCCCTCTCGCTCTTCATCAATTCGTGGTACTTTTTGGTGCTTTGCGAAGTTCGTCGTCCCTCTACATACTGCATCATCTCAGAGTAGCTCTCGGGTACCACATCGAAAAATGTATCCTCCACAAAGTACGAGTACGTAAATTGGCCGGTGTTGGTTGTAGTATCATGATCCAAGTCTTTCACAGTTGAATCAACTCTCACCTGGACAAGAGTTCCAGGCTTGCTGTTGTTGGTGAACACCTCAGTATCGTTGTCCTTGGTTATCTTGATGGTATTAACCACCGTAGCAGTAAGGTAGCATACGGATCCAACAGGTACAGGGGCTCGGAAAGTAGTAGAGTCCAGAGAAACAAACCGAGGCGAGGAGTGAGTGAAAGCAGCAGCACAAGCGTAGGCTAATTCGAAAGTGGTTCGAAGCAGATAACCTCCGAAAATCATGTAGGAGTGGCGGTTTCGGTACTGGGGCTGCATCACCTGGGTAGAATGGATAACTGTGTCTTCCATTTTCTTGGTATGGGCAGGGAGCTCTGTCTTGTCTCGCGAATCAATCCACATATCGTGAATCAACTTAGCTTCCTCTTCCGTGGGAGGGGCAATAGCAAGATCGTGGGTTTTTGCGAGATCCTTCTTGTGAGCGTTGAACTTGGAGGCTCGTTCAAAATCAGCCCGCTCCTTGGTGTTTCGGGGGACCAAACGGTTGATGGCAAAAGACTTTTGGGTGAG
The DNA here is from genome assembly GCA_900519075.1 of Yarrowia bubula. Classification (NCBI taxonomy): domain Eukaryota; kingdom Fungi; phylum Ascomycota; class Dipodascomycetes; order Dipodascales; genus Yarrowia; species Yarrowia bubula. Next base: position 2,451,113 of record ULGX01000002.1, on the reverse strand, counting down.
CGGATCTCGAGCAACAAATGTGAACCCTGCGGTCAGGAACACATCTTCGTCCTTGATTTGACCTTCCTGGAGATCATGGAGCTCAGACGCAGGAGTGGAGGTCTGTGCAGCTTTGATGGTGATCTCCATAGACGACCGTCCAGTCCAAGTCACATGGCCGCTTAGTGTGATATTCTTGTCATCCACCTGGTCAAGGCGCTTAAGAATTGTCACTCGATCTACTGATGCAGTCACAATCATTGGCTCGGCGGGCATACAATGGTTGTGGGCAATGACTCCAGCGAGAGCGTCCAAATCTTGGAAGATCTGACCGAATCGCAACCGGCCAAAAGAGTTGATATACGCGTCGAGGAACCAAGGGTCATCCTTGAAGGGTAAAATGACATAGGAAAAGGAGTCGTCCACAGTTCGATCAACCACCTTTTGATCGCTCTGAGACTTGTTGAAGTCAAATGACAGAGTAGTGGACTTACCTGTCTTGGGGTCACGTGATGCCTCCCGAGCTCGATAAGCCTCCAGCCATGTATGGGTACGTCGTGTAGGGCTAATGGAGGGTTTTGACGCGACGGGCTGGAAAAGATGAGACCCGTCTTCAGTCTTATGGATCATGATTTTGGCCTGGCTCACAGTAGCGGAGGAGGACAGCGCTCGGCTATGGGCGGATAGCCGTATAGCCTTGTTGAGTGGGTTTCTGAGTCGAAGCATTGGTCTGGCCAAACTATGTGCGCTGTGGTGCTCGCAATTGGCTTGGTGTGGTTTTCGGAACTGGTGTACTGGCAGTACAAGTATTGTGAATTGTATAAAGTATAATCATGTTTCTCGCTTGCCTGTGGACAATGTTTATCGTGATATAAGCTCTGGATGCTCCAAAGTGTAATGTAGTTGGGAGAGCAATGATCGGTTTGTACAGAGTGTGTAGATTGTATATTTGAGGTTTTTGTGGCTTATTCTCGTTGACGTTTTTCTCAGCTTATTTTGATATCCATTATGGCGGTTAAGTGCCGTACCAGTACGAGTACATCTACTCGCCCAATGCTTCGAGCTGGTGTTCTCCACCTGCATCGGATATAACCGGAGACAAGCCAAGCCTGTTGGGTTGGGTGTTGGGGGCCAGCACAATACAAGAAGAAAATAAAAACAATTTGAATCATGCCGGTACCGGTATCGTACTGTACCAGTATGGAACTCCTATATGCCCACTTGAAGATGATGCTGGTGTGTACCTGGCACGACGTACCAGGTAACTTGGTGCAGTCATCTAATGCTGGCTAATGCTGGCACCGCAACTACCGTATGTGTCGGTACCGGTACAGTACGTACGGTATTTTGTGAGTACCAGTACCGGTACGATACTTGTGACACCTGTACACAACAAATTCATCTACTAGGCCCATTGTGTATCGTAGTCTGACTAGTCTGACCCTTACCTTGGCCCACATGATGGGTGGTTGGTTGAGGGAGCGTCACACAGTTTCATAAGTGTGCAAGTGTGCAGTAATTACGAAGATTGATGGCATTATAAACTATTATTAGGTAATCTGCGTGCAAGTAATTTTATCAAGCTGTAGGGTATAACAGGTAGCAATTCTACTGTTTTACTTTTGACAGTGCCTATAAAAACAAATATCGTCATGACCAGGATTCGAACTGTGTGTCCTGAACCTTATTTCTATAAAACTTATACTTCATGTGTTTCAGTTGCCACCGCCTCCCTCGTCACGTGATGTTCCCGAACATTCTGCACCTCGCAAGCATATGGTTATCAAGGCAGCGCACCCCATCCATACCTGCACCCATCGCCACACAGCACAGAACGACTCGAGATAATGTCTGCTCCACCTGCTTACGAGCCTCTACTCAACCCCAATGACCAGTCTAACCTGAACACTGCTTCTGCAGCTGCTGTTCGGGATGCTGAGGACAATCTGCCTGCTGACTTCAAATACGACACGCCTGTCGTCCAATGTGATATTGATGTTCGAAATAACTTCATTAAGCAAGTTTACACTATTGTGACTGCACAGATTGCTACTACAGCTCTTTTTGGCGCCATTATTGTCTTCAACCCCCCCATTACGATGTGGATTCTCGAGCACATGTGGGTCTATTATGTCACAATTTTCGGCTCCCTAGGATGTCTTCTTGCCTGCATTTGGAAACAGAACAGCTACCCGTTGAACATGATTTTGCTTGGAGTATTCACCATGTGTCAAGGACTGGCAATCGGTACTGTGTGCTCCTTAATGGATTCCAAAGTGGTTCTCCAGGCAGTGGCAATTACACTTGTCCTTTTCTTTGGTCTTACCTTGTTTGCATTCCAGACAAAGTATGACCTGACTTCAATGGCTGGTATTCTTTCAGCCTGCCTATGGGGTCTCATCGGAGTTGGCCTTGTGGGCATGTTTGTACCTTTCTCATCGGCAGTGGAGCTCATCTACTCGAGTATTGGGGCCCTTGTATTCTCTGGGTACATTCTCGTTGATACACAAATGATCATCCGAAAGTTCCATCCCGACCAGGTTATCCCTGCTGCCATTAACATTTACTTGGATATTCTCAATCTGTTCTTGTACATTTTGCGAATTCTCAACGAAATTAACCGGGACAACTAGATGTGGGGGAGTTCCACGCTACCTGGTATGTCAAATTTATGGCCCCAACTACAATATCCTACAGCACATACTGGAACTGGTACTGTGGTCTGGTTCATAATAGATCGTTAATTTATTTAAAGGTTTGGAAAACATCGTACCTGCTGGAAGGTTCTTCTACAAGTAGGTGAAGTAGCACGTATAATTAATCCTTTATAGCCGCACATTGTCCCTCTGGTTGTACTGTAATTCAAAGAGAAGACTGGGTGGGGTGCCTTGGCTATTGGATACCTTGAAAGCAAACCTAATATCAGCAAGCAACTTCAACTGCCAACTACAGTATCGTACTCGTATGAAAAGGGCATCAAGACGTCTGACAGACAAATAAAAAGTACCACTACTTTGCTCTAGGGTATGGTATCTCCTTTTTAAATATTATTTATTTAATCTTCTTAATTTATTGTGCTTTGTTATGGCTTGATAACGCCATTGAACCTACAGGCAAGGTGATATTGTGGCGACAGTGGCAAACGGCTTTTTCTTCAAAAAAAAGGCCGTGGAAGACAAAAAAAAATCACCTGACGTATATTTAATACAATTCTTAGTCGTTTTTACTGTTTAAATATCTACAGCCACTACTGAATAGACCATTTTTGTACCATTCTCCGCACATCGGATTCCGACATTGCATAAAGTTTGATATCTTGCATAATGCTCGCTTGTGACAATATAACCACTCACTCAGGGAGCACTTCCTATCCACAGCACCACACGATGACACCAAGAACCCGTCATTCGACGTTTTCCCGCTTTGTGGCTCTATCAACATTTGGTTTAGTGTTCTTCGGACTCTTTACTCTTACCTTTGCTCCTCGAACATCTGTTAGACGAGACCTTCGCCGATTTTTCCAAGGTACGCAGACTGAATTTGATGTCAAGAGATCTATCTTACTCAACACGAAGGCAGACAACATCCGAGAAAACTCGCTCAAGTACACCGCTGAACCACATCTTGCTGGTACAAACAAAGAACTCGCTGAGTGGACCAAAGACCAGCTGCAAGCATTTGGGTGGGACGCTGAGATCGAAGAGTACGAAGTGTACCTCAACTATCCTCTTGACCATGCCTTGAATTTGATTGATAACAGCGGAAAGGTAATTTATGAGGCGTCTCTTGAAGAGGATGTTCTCAAAGAGGACCCTACTACAGGCCTGCGAGACAGAGTTCCCACTTTTCATGGATATTCGGCAAATGGCAACGTCACAGCGCAATTCGTTTACGCTAACTATGGTGAAAAGGGCGACTATGACCGTATCTTCGAGAAAACTGGAGACCCCGATTTTTTCAAAGGAAAAATCGTAATCACCCGTTACGGCGGAATTTTCCGAGGGCTGAAGGTGAAGTTTGCTCAGGATTTGGGTGCAAAGGGTGTAGTTATCTATTCTGACCCTGGAGATGATTCCGGAATCACTCCTGAAAATGGTTACAAGGCCTACCCGAAGGGCCCAGCTCGAAACCCCTCTGCAGTTCAGCGTGGAAGTGTCCAATTTCTTTCTCTTGGCCCAGGCGATCCAACTACCCCTGGATACCCTTCAAAGGGAGCGGTTGAACGTCAGGACCCCTCCAAGTATATCCCATCTATTCCATCTATCCCTGTGTCGTACAGAGATATTTTGCCAATTCTCAAGGAGCTAAATGGACGCGGAGAGACTTTGGATGGGTTTGAAGGAGGTCTTGGAGATTTTGACTACTCTATTGGCCCTTCCAAAACTTCTCTCAACCTTTACAACTCCCAGGACTACAAAATTACTCCTATTTACAATGTTATTGCGTCCCTGACCGGCTCTACATACCAGAACGAAGCCATCGTTGTTGGTAATCATCGAGATGCATGGATTGCTGGTGGGGCAGCTGATCCTAATTCAGGATCTGCTGTTCTTTTGGAACTTGCTCGCGTTCTTGGTGTTCTCTCCAAGGCTGGATGGACCCCTACACGTACATTGACTCTTGCCTCTTGGGATGCGGAGGAGTATGGACTTGTAGGTAGTACCGAATGGGGAGAAGACCACAGTAAGTATATTTCGGATAACGTGCTCGCGTATGTTAATCTTGATGTCGCCGTTTCCGGTTCCCGGTTCCACTCTTCTGGCTCTCCTGTGCTTTCTGCTCTTCAGCGAGCTGTTGCCAAAGAAATCCCTCACCCTTCTGACAACAAAACAAGCCTGTATGATGTTTGGAAGAAGGATTCGCGAGCTTACATTGGAAACTTGGGGTCTGGATCAGACTACACTGTTTTTTTGGACCATTTGGGTGTACCTTCAATCGATGTTGGTTTTTCTGGCGGCAAAGGAGACCCCGTTTATCAGTACCATTCCAATTACGACTCTTTTCATTGGATGGATAACTTCGTGGAGGATGCCTGGGAGTATCATGCGGCTATCTCCAAATATGTGACTCTATTCGCTGTCTCACTTTCTGAGCGAGAAGTTGTGGCTTTCAACGTTAAGGAGTATGCCTTGACCTTGAATAAGTTTTTGAAGGCTATTCAACGGAGATTCGTTGGAGATAGTGAACACCTTAACGGTGCCGTCTCGGATGGCAAACAATTTGTTATTGGGGATATCCGTGACTCTGAAATTGAGGTCGCTACTGCACCATGGGCCGAATCATTCGATGACGTTTTGGATACGGCTAAGCAATTTATTGAAACCGCCCATAAGTATGACGAGTATACATCCCAACTCCAGAAGGACATTGTGAAGGATTGGCCTTGGTACAAATACTATAAGAAGCTAGCTCTACTGGCTCGAATCCGAGTTGCTAATCGTAAGCTCTTTAACCTTGAAAAGCTATTTTTGTCCTCTAACGGTCTTCCAGACAGAGAATGGTTTAAGCATATTGTTTACGCCCCTGGACGTTACACTGGGTACGCTGGAGAAGTTTTCCCAGGTATCGTAGAAGCTTTGGAAGATGGGGATTATGAGGGGGCAATCAAGTGGTTGTCTATCACAAAGGCAAGCTTGAAGTCTGCGAAAGGCTTACTTAAATGAATTTGAGTAAGTTATTATCCCCACGATGATACCCGGGGGTACTGGTACCCCTGGTACCCTATTATAACAAATTGATGTTGTGTAATTATGTATATATATTACGTACACGTGATGGATTAGTCTTGTTAGTGAAAGCCATGTTAGCATTTCGGTGCCAGTTCAGTACCTGGTACTCTACTGTTGATTTGCATAGGTTTGTTACCACAACTGTCGTATCCTGTAGATGTTTGAATAGTTTCATTGATAAATAGATAAAATATGTTAGGTAGCTAGCTAGCTCAGTTAAATACATCCTTGAACGATCCTTTTGTCGTTACCCCCTAACCCTCGCTATCCTCGTTTGCCTCCTTTTCTTCATCTCTACTTGTCCAAGTCACACCATGCAAATCACACCAGGCAATGGTCAGCACCTTGGATATCTTTAGGCCATGCCTCTTGTTAAATTCCATCAACTGTGAAAGGGGTATAGGCTCGAAAGTGAGCATTTTGAGCCACATTTCACGTGCTTCTGGCGCTGACATGATAAATTCAGTAAGCTCTGATATCTTGATTTTGTCCACCTCGCCCTTTTCAAGCAACTCCGCTGCCATTGATGCCGTTGCCTGTGTGGAAGGGGGTATTGACGCCATTGGATTAACGGTTAGTCCTGAGTCTTCACTTTGTTTGCCCTTCTTTTTCTGTGTACTCGTCACGTTTTTGGCCCGTTTGCCTTCACCTCTCGGGGATCGTGACTTAGTTGTTGGAGACGAACCATACTGTTTGTGATTGGGTATTTCCCCCGAGTCCTGCACTTCAATAACACTGCTATCGGCTTTGCCATCAAATCTACCAGCAATAACACTAGGAGATGACTCTCTAGAGGTTGAATCACCTGGCATGACGATTGAACTGAAGTCGTCAAGTTCACAAACCTCAAATGGTAAGGGATCTTGACCAAGAGCAGCCTCTGGTGATTCGGGAACAAAAAGTTCCATTTCACTGTTGTCATTCGTATATTGTGAGAGTTCTGTCAAGTCGACTTCCTCAGGTTGCCTTCCCAGTCTGGTTGCTCTTGATCTTGTCTCACTTGTAACATCTGACGCTGACTCCGATGCCTTTGGTTTGGTCGAAAAAAATCTAGACTGCACGTAAGAAATGGGTGCGTGTATGGGTTTTCCAGTTCCTACAGTCATCGAAATGATAGAAGAACTTCCGGAGCTTGACGAGCCTTCTGGACTCGAGAGACCTCCAGGGCTGTGCAGTAGTGATTTGGTTGGAGCCCTTGGAGTACTACAAGATAATACAGGGCTTGAAGAAATGGCCATATGGTCGTCGCGTTGCTCCGTCTCGCGCAACATAATTTCACGTGATTTTCCAGGGGTCCATGAGTCCGTTTCGTCAGAGTCAGATGAGCACATTCGATAAACACGCGTAGGGCCATCTAGTGTGTTGATCATCCTGTGAATTGGCACACCGTATTCATCCACGTTGGGTTTCTTTGCTTTGCCTATGAGTCTCACTGTTCGTACAGGAGTTGTTTCATGGTAGATGTGTCCATTATCCAGTAAGGTTTTTTGATGTTGGAAGTCTGGGTCAGACCCCTCGTACGTGATGTCAAGGGCTTGGTTCACTTCCTTTTGTTGCATGTTTCTGGTATCAAATGACCTGGCCTTAGCACATGAATCTGTAACCTCGCTGTCTGAATCGGAAACATGTATGATATCGCTCTCAACTATGGTCAGAAACGATTTGTAATTGTTATAGTTGAACGTAGGAGGCGGAGAGGAGCATGACACATCATCGTCGCTACCAGCAGCTAGTAAGTAGGAATCCCGTGACTTTTCAGTTTCGGCTTCACGTGACTTGTCCATCTCGCGTGAAACTTCGTCGACATATATAATCTCTGAAAGGGGCTTCACGCTTGTGATTTCAATGCTGGCATCACCGGGAGCACATGCTAACAGGGAGCTCGCATCATGAGAACCGCGTAGTATCTCGTCACCATCTTCGTGTGGCTGTGTACTTCCAGGTCTGGTATCTGTGTGTGCATGTGTCAGGGAATTTGGGGTTTCTTGAACAGACGAGCCTGGGGCAGTATTAGTTTGCAGATCTGTTAGGATAGATTTCCCATTCCCATCAGATGAACCATCAAAATCTGATTCCAATGCAATATCGCGCGACTCGTAGCTCACATCGTGTAGCTGATAAACCTCCTCGAGTCCAAGATCGGAAGGTATCGACCCGGCAAGCCCTAGTAGTGATTCGGTGTGTGTGGACTCCGTGTTGTGTGTTTTGGCTTCCCTTTCCATGTCGTGCATATTCACCATGTGTCTAATAGCATGCGGCTGTGTCCTGGAGCTGGTTCTGCCAAAACCCATGCCATGGGCTGCGAGTTTAGGACCTACCAGCTCGACTCTCTGGGTCAGGGTGACTGCGTTAAGTGCTGGCATAACTGTATCGGGCACCTGGTCAAGAGGTAATCTCTTACGTCTGGTAGTTTTGGTTTTGTTGGGTTTCTTGACGCTGGGTTCTCTTGGTTTGCGGGGCTTCTTGAGCTTTTTTGCTGTCTGTGTCTGTTTTTCTGTCGAAACAGATTCCTCCCTGTTGGTATTTCTCGTCGTTTTTGCTGTCAAAGGAGCCAGATTTTTGTTTTTGATATGTCGTGGTAATATTTTCGATGTTGTTTGTGTTACTTCGGATGAAATTTCACCGTGTATAAATCGACCAAGTCGGTGTGCTTGAACCCGGAACATTTCCTCATCCTCTGCGCGCGATAGACCTGGATCTGGCTCAACAAAGTCCGGTGCTTCGAGATCTTCCAGTGGCATATTCCCCTTAGTGGAGCATTATCCTGGACAATGTGGTGGTGTTCGTGTCGCGTGGAGTGGTACCTGGTACTGGAAGGTGGTTAGTTGTTTTGACCGGATGTATTTTAATAATTATAGTTTGATATGCATGGCTAGTGCATTTCACGCGCAGTGTCGCGTGATTAGACCTGCCCTATATCTGTCTAATGTCACATGTGTAAGTTGCTGCTAGTTTTTCTAGTCTTCTCATTCACTTTTTTTCTTAGCTGCCCTATTTCTCACTCTATTGTGGGGCCTTTACAGTATCACCAGCTATTTAGAACAGTGTTGAGTACTGTACAGTAATAGCTAGTTGTAAGGAGCTCAGCGCATGGGACACTGGGTCTCGACCGCTGAGCACCTTACAGTAGTGGTACTGGTACTGGTCATGTGTACGGTACATACTTGTACTGTACATACATCCCTCCAGCTCTAGTACAACTTCAACACACTACTTTTCGCAGGTACCAGTACCAGTAGGGCTCTCTTGTAAATCTCTTTCATTATTCATCATTCATCATTCATCATTCATAATTCGTAATTCGTATCATCTTTATGTCGTTATTTTGCATTTCTGTAGCACAAAAAGGCTGTCCAGAATACACCAATTGCCGAAGAGAAGGGCAGCATGAGTTGGGGTGGAACCAGGGCGAAGTTGATAAACTGTGCAAGTGGCCATACCATATAGTTGATGCCTAAGGTGGTCACGTACTTGGCTCTCAACTTTTTTTCGACGTCACTCTTGTTGCCTCCTTCTATAACTACAGTAGTGTAAACAAAGAATGCACACAATGATAGTGGTGAGAAGCAGAGTTGGTCTGTCAAAACTCGCATAATAGAAGAGATGATCACGTTCTTCTCATCGTAAATGTTATTAACGATGTAGTACCATGGCTGTTGGATGAACGACAGGAGAAAGCCATACACCATGAACATAGTAAGCCTCCAGAAGTTGAACTGGGCGGCAGGCTCCGACAGTGGGCGTTGGAATGATTCTGGTTGCTCGCTTTGTCCATTCGTCTCGCTCTGGTAAAAGCTCATGAACATCTCGACATGCTCGTCGTCGTCGGGGTCATCCGTGTATATAGTTGCGTTGCCTGCTTCCTCGTCCACTGGTATTCGTACCGATTTCACAGTAACGATGGTCTGTGCTATTGTGTCTGCCAGTCCGTAAAGTAGGATGTTAGTGATCATGGCTGCTGCTATTGAGTGGAGTGTCTGAAACCGCCAAGTCAGCCGGAGAAGAAAGACACTGTAGATTATTATGATAAAGGTATTGAGTAGGGGGACGCGCATTGTGCAAGAGCTGTGTGGCGAAAGTGGTGACTTATGTTCTTTGCGTACTACCGGTACCAGCACTTGTATGTCGAAGTGTGTACGAACACTGTTTATCGGATTAGCAGCCTTGTGCAGTCGTTCTTTTCCAGGGGCCTGGTGTGTATCTTAGCGCCACTGTGGTGTTGTCGTTGTCAGCTTGGCGATTCTTACCCTGCCTGCCTTGTCGTACTCCTGCTATGACGTGGGGTGCACTGTACACTGTGTCGAGATAAGCCTTGGGTGGGATAAAGGTTAGGGTTGTACCGACGAACTGGTAGGTATTGGTGTGAGGCCATGGGAACTGTGGCGACAACGCTAACAGCTCGTGGTTGTAGGCGTGTCATATACCGGTGCATACAGTGTACGTACTGCAATTCTACAAGTACGTGACCAATGTTCGTTTTTTACCGTATACTTGTACATACTGTACCTACTTGTACTGTACTTGCATATCAGAGTATAGACTGACAATTTATCTGCCCTAATAATAATTATTGTACTTATACATACTGGTCCATAAAGTACATACTTGTACGGTACTTGTACTTGTACCGGCACTCGTAACCCGTGCGCAGGTCGCAAAGTACGGGTATAGCTGCAGCACGGGCATACACAAAGCTGCCAGTACCCACAGTCACCTACCGTACAACAGCCACCTCCTTACAGTGGGTACTTGTATGTGGGTATGCACCTACCTTCTCGTACTCGTACTGTAACTACCGGTATACAGCAAGTAACTACAAGTTGTTGAGCACACTCACTTTAGCCCCCCTGCCTTTACCTACCTGTAGCCGCGCTCGTTACTAAGCCCACAATAGCACATGCTGTACAGTACATACGTATGTACCAGTAGACGCCATATTCACAGAGAATTCCTCACAACCGACGAAGCCGGTTAAAATGCGAGACCTGACACCCTAAGATGGCAGCTAGTTTATGATATCCTGACAAATGCTATCTCGTGTCTTCAAAATTGAGGTCGACACATGAGGGTCGGAAAAAGCGAGGGTCGAATAAAACGATGTTCGAAAAAAACGAGGGTCGAAAAAAACGGGTCGAAAAAAACGAGGGTCGAAAAAAACGAGGGTCGAAAAAAAAGAGGGTCGAAAAAAATGAGGGTAGAAAAAAACGAGGGTCCAAAAAAAACAAGGGTGGAAAAAAATTGAGGGGGAAAAAGTTGAGGGTATAAAAAAAAACACCACTGTCGTACAGAAAAATAAATAAATAAATAAAAAAGAGAATAAAGAAAAATGGAATCCTAATAAATGAAAAGGTGTAATAAACAAATATAACAGTGGGAAGAAAGTCCCAACGGGAGAGAATGTATAGAAAGAGTAATAGAAATTGATTTAAACAATACCAGTAGATAATATTCCCAGTAGTATGTAGATTCATATGTGAGCGATGGAATTGACCTGTTTTTTCCCTCGACCTGACCTGACCTTGGACATGAGCTGTCATTCATAGACCTGTCACCCTCGACCTGACCTGCCATCCTCGGCACCCTCGACCTGTCTCCCTCAACCTGACCAGTCACCATCGAAGTGACCTGTCATCCTCAGCCTGACCTGTCATTCTCAACCTGACCTGTCATCCTCAACCTGACCTGTCATCCTCAGCCTGACCTGTCATCCTCGACCAACCATATTAAAATCATCAGTGTAAACGGCCACTGCTTGAGACAGATGTACTACTCAGTGGTACAATGTTACATTAAATTTAAAACAAGTGATAAGACCTGCTTTAATGTAGCGACTATCCACACCCCACAGACTGTGCCTACATATACGTTACAACACCGACCATAATTTGCCTTTCCACACGTTTTATGCAAGCAGGTAGCTAGTTTGTAAAGACATGCCTGCATGTGGAAATTAGGCTAAATCAATCATTATGAGCATGCAACCTGAGCATGCACATTAAAAAGACTAATATCAGCCACCCGTTCATGCTGATGCGTCGTGCCACTAATTAGAATGCCAAGTAATATAGTACTATTCTAATTTATTACCACGATTCCAAGAACAAACAGTACACAGTTATTACAACGCCTTACAATACTATTTTACCATTTTATTATGGTCATATCATTTTCCTGGTACTAAGGTGTATCTTGGTGTGCTTATTTACTTGGAATATTTCTCCTTTTTAATTATCACATGTACTGGTAGTAACAGAATGATTTTCTAATTGTTTTATGACGATGTTTTTTTGCTCTCCATATTTTTCTCTGCCATGTTTTTTGTTCTCCATATTTTTTTCTGCCTAGTTTTTTTTTTGCTCTCCATTTTTTTTTATTCAGCCATTTTTTTATTGCCATGTTTTTTTTTGCCTGTGGATTTTTTCTGACTGTGTTTTTTTTTTTGACTATGTTTTTTTTTGACTGTGTTTTTTTTTGACTGTGTTTTTTTTTGACCATGTTTTTTTTTGACCATGTTTTTTTTTGACCATGTTTTTTTTTGACCATGTTTTTTTTTGACCATGTATTTTTTTTTGACTGTGTTTTTTTTTTGACCATGTTTTTTTTTTGACTGTGGTTTTTTGTTTGACTGGTTTTTTTTTTGACTGTGGTTTTTTTTTTTGATCATGTGTTCTTTTTTGATCATGTTTTTTTTTTGTCCGTGGTTTTTTTTGACCATGTTTTTTTGACCATGTTTTTTTGACCATGTTTTTTTTGCCGATGCCTTTTTTACGACGCTATTATTTTTTAGAGACACGGGTTTTGGGACCGTTGTTGATTAAAAGGTTAATTAAGATCGCCTGCATTTAGTCTGACCTGTTACTTGAACCGTTTGGCATAAAAGCTTCAAAAGCAAGGATAAAAGGTCGTTCAACTTTGCTTTGTGACACATCTTACATATATTTTATATCTATTACCCAGCACCGGTCATCTATTCCCAGCAACGACCAGTCTTGATGGCTTACACAATTGCTGGAGATGTATTTAAAAGGTTAAATCTCTATTATGATTCAGAAAACTCTAAAACTCCGCTTTATGAACTCTAAACATCAGCTAAATGAGCCCCTGAACTGCATCTTTCATTTGGGCTTAGTTAACATTAACTTTGTTAAATCAGTTGGGTTGTAAGTTGTTGTGAGTTCCGTAACGGGACAGGGTAAGCTGAACGACGCATCTTTTCCAATCAGGCCAAAAAGATAGGTTTAGTCTTCGTAAAAACTGATATTTAAAGTTTTTTTTGTTCTGATAACTCAAACACCAGTAATCTGATTTTACCCTTTGAGGGCCTCAGAAGTTTGCGACAGTTACGAATAATATCTTGAAAAAACCCCTGAGTCGAGGAGTCTGACATACATACATTTAGGTACCGGTGGTTGTATCCCCTGTTCTTCTCCTGTTGCTGTTGTAAATCATCTATTAATCAGTCTATTTATTGTCCATGGCAACGACTGTAGGTCACAACTAAGCTCCGCTGGTTGTTCTCACACCTGGCTGACGTCATACAAAACATGTATAAAGTCTCTGGAAATAAAAGAGTCGCTACCTCGAATCCACGTAAGTGAATGAAGGTTGAGAGTTTTGATGCTCTCAAATAACCATAAGAGTAGCCCGCCACACTGGCAGTGGGTTTACCCCAGTGTTCAATCCTTCTCTAACATTTCTGTTGTGTCTCTCAAGGCGTCTCTAGGATTTTAGATGGGTCGCGAGAAACTTGGTGAGAGCAAGTATGCCTTCGGCCGCTAGGGCGTTGGAGTCTGTGAGAGGTGGCTTGTTATCTTCTGTAGCAGAAGTGAGAGAACAGGTCTGCTCACTGCGTGTAGGACCTGGGCTAACTTTGCTGAGAATACAAGAGTTGGCTCGATGGTTCGGTAGCTCGCACCTTTTGGATTTGTATTGTAGTTATCGTACCATGACCGACGGGCTTTTCCATGCACCTCGTAAAACAATGGCGATGCTGTGTGTTTCATCTCCGTGAACTTCTGGTTTTGTCAGCGACAGCTTCTGGGTCCCGTGACAGGTCCTCGTCAGACGCCCAGGGGTCAAATTAAATGTCTGCTGTCCTTCCCATCCTCATCTGAGCCTCATCTGGCTGACCACCTCTCGTGATTGCTCGAAATTTTTGTAGAATATGTCCAAACATAACATTATTAGTACTATCGGTAACGCCTGAGGCGTGTAATTCGAATGGACAACTTTGAAACATTGTAGTATCGATATCCAATGTGACGTAAATATGCCTTTAATATGTGTATTAGATCTATCTAAACATGTAAAAAGATCTACAACTGTGTAGGATAACGCAGAAGCGAGTTATAATTTATTTTAATTATTTTGTATTCTTTGGAATATTTAAGAAAAATCAGAAAAATCAGATTAAATAAAATTAATTCTGAGCGACAAAAATGAAAAAGATTAGACTTTTGTTGGCGGGTTAGACTCTCATACAACATTCTTTTGGTTGATTCAGTTCATATCTGATGAGTATGACTCTTTCTAAGATCTCATTCTTTACCAGTATTCTCCACTACTAAACCTAATATATCTTGCTCTACAGGAATTCCATAAGTAAGCCACTTATACAGGCTTGCTCCCCTCGCCTCCCTCTACAGTATCAGCTGTTTTATTTTGTTCAGAGTGTCTCCGTCGGTTTCTTCAACCCAATAATGCATTGGGTGATCGTACGTCTCGGGGTTGGAGGTATTTTGCCCATTGAGCCGCTCTATCAATTGGAAGAGTTTTCTCGCATCAAGAGTCAACATTGTGTTAGCTATTACAGGCTGTTTATGCTGTTTAAATCAGGTATCATTGTGTTTTTCCAACCAACGACTTGTTATAAGAAATCACTACTTTTTCAAACTATCGCCAAATAACCAGGAGGAATACTAAAGGTTTGGGACTTTTAGTTATTGTTTATTATAACGGAGGGATTGAATCTGTGATTGTTGGTTTCTTGTAGGATGCGAGATATGTTGGCTGTAGTACACGAGATATACCATAACGTACAACACTTTGCATATGTGTGATGTATCGAAATACAAACATATTAGTACTATCCGAACCGCCAGAAGCGTATGAATCCAATGAACTGTACTAGAATCTTGCAGTATGTATATTAAGCGAGTTATAACGCAAACAAGTCTAAACGACGACAGCAAGAGCGCCATGAACGAAAACACTCAGCGACCGCCATATTCATCATCACACGATCTCAGAGAACACATACATACCAATATCTCAACACCCCTCAAAATTTCTAGTTTGGGACACCAAAACCTAAAAAAAAGTCGTGCAGAAACGCAAATAAACACAAAATAAATGGCACCAATGTGTTCATCGGGAAACGAAGATCACTTCTATATGAATTACTTTGTGTTTCATTTTTTACAAATCTTTAACTCCTTGCAACATACCCAGGAAGACAGGCAGAGTCCTGGGATTTTAAGGTATTGTTTATTTAAGCTATGGGAACGTCGGTGAATTTTTCGGTTAAGATTGGCTGTATTTTATGCGACGAACTACTTTGGATATTACTTGAAATACACCCAATCTTAACCAAAAAATTCACCATTGTTCCCATAGCTTAAATGAACAATAGCTTAAAAGCCCAAACCTCTACCATTAATCATGGGTATGTTGAGACGGGTTAAAGATTTGTAAAAATTAAAACACAGAAAAATTGGTATAGAAGTGATCGCTGTTTCCCGACAAACACAATGGTGCCATTTATTCTGTGTTTAGTTGCGTTTCTGCACGATTTTTTTTAGGTTTCGGGGATCCTAAACTAGGATTTTTGGACATGTTGAGATATTGGTATAGGGGTGTTCGTTGAGGTCGTGTGATGCCGAATATACCGGACGCTACGTCTTCTCGTCCATATTGCTGTTGTTGTCGTCGTTTGAATCTGTTTTCGGTATATCTCATCGAATATACACACTACAGGATTATTGAGTCTCTCATTGGATTCAGACGCCTCAGGCGGTCCAGATAGTACTACTTTACTTGTATTTCGTCATCTCCTACATGAATACGAATACTATTAACTATGGTATCTCTCTTAGACTAAAGCCAGTAAATCTCACTTTAAATGCATCCTATAAGACACCCACAACCACAAGGTTAATCCCTTTTGTGTAATAAACAACTCTTAACAGTCCCAAACATTTTGGAATTCCTCCTGGTCATTTGGCGATGGTTTGAAGATTATCGCAAGTAGTTGGTTGACAAACACAAATGTACTGGCTCTAGGGCGACATAATGAGTTGCAAATTCTATTATAACTATGAACTAACTCTTTTTCGTAGAATTCATTTTGATTTGAAGCTATGAGCTACTCCTATTATGATTATTTTGAGTTGAAATCTTGTCGCGCACATACTAGCTGTCCAAGTAGACTTCCAAAATCAATTTAAACAGCACAAACAGCCATAAATAGCTAAATATATGTATACTATTTATGCTAGAAGACTCTTCATATTCATACAGCAGCTCAATGGGCAAAATACCTCCCAATCAGAGGCGTGCGATCACTTAATGAATTATTGGGGCTGAAGGAACCGAGGGGGATCTTCTGAACAAAATAAACACATAAAACTGTAGAGGGAGACAAAGGGAGCAAACTTGTATAAGTTGCACACCTACAGGATCCCTGTAGATTAAGATATATCAGGTTTAGTAAAGAAGAAT
This sequence comes from Yarrowia bubula, assembly GCA_900519075.1. Lineage (NCBI taxonomy): Eukaryota > Fungi > Ascomycota > Dipodascomycetes > Dipodascales > Yarrowia > Yarrowia bubula. The sequence goes on along the minus strand of ULGX01000002.1, from coordinate 2,434,686 downwards.
TTCAACTTGGAAAGAGTCATACTCATCAGATATGGATTGAATCAACAATAAAACTGTTGTATGAGAGTCTAACTGGTCCATAAATTCCTAATCTTTTTGATTTTTGTCGATCCGAATTTATTTTATTTAAATTGATTTATTTGATTTTTCGAAATAATTCAAAATAATACGAAACAATTAAAATAAATTATAACTCGCTTCTAAGTTATCCTACACAGCTGTAGATATTTTCACGAGTGCCGATATATCTAATGCACACATGAAAGGAATATTTACTCATATACCTGTCATGTCCATGAAATACCGTCAACTCTCGTTGATTTTTATTTCATCAACTCCCAGAACTCAGCACAAAACATCGCCCAACTCCTCTACACTGATTAGCACTATGCAAACACCTCTTGTGAGTCCTTGTATATCCCCTTATTACTCCCAATTACCCCCACAAACGTTACATTCCGTTACTCCGATTTATTCTAATTTAATTCAAAAAAGTCCGACAATATTAATCATAACACAACTTTATTGGTATCATCAGAACTGCCTGGGGTATTTCATTCTAACGGATAACTTTATAAGCCTCTAATATGAGTTCTCAATGAGATATGACGCTCTCGAGGCGAAACAAAGATAGCAACGGAAATTAAAACGGAAACACTCAGAGACCGACATAAGCGGATGAATACACCTCAGGCTGTATTAGGGCACCTTTCACCCTTGCAAAAGTGTTAAACGCTATGATACTGGAGAAAATATCTCCAGCTCCAAGGTGTGCGACATTATTGAGGTTATTGGAAGCGGGGGAGATATTTTGGGGCAACATGAAACAGATAAGATAGTAGAGGGCTACAAGGGGAGCAAAACTGTATGAATGGCTTGCTTATAGGATTTCTGTAGAGTGAGATATCTTAGGTTTAGTAAATCATCTCGGAGAGAGTCATACTTGTCAGATATGCACTGAATCAACAAACAAATTATTGTATGAGAGTGTAACCAGCCCTTAATTTTCAAATCTTTTTCATTTTTGTCGCTCCGAATTAATTTTATTTAAATCGATTTTTCTGATTTTTCTGAATAATTCCAAAAAATACGAAACAATTATAATAAATTATAACCCGCTTCTACGCTATCATACACATCAGTAGATCTTTTTACAAGTCGAGATAGATCTAATACACATATTAAAGGTACATTTACGCAGATACCTGTTACATCCATGAATTCCCATCAACTTTCGTTGATTTCAAATTCGTCAACTCGCAGAAACCAACACAAAACATCCTCCAGCTCATCGAGAATTTATATTACAGGCATCTAGCGTTTCCCTTCGGATTGGTACACCTCAGGTGGTTCGGGTGATACCAATAAGGTCGTTTTGTGACCAATATTATTGGACAATTTTTGAGTTAAACCAGAATAAATAGAAACAACGGAGTGTGACGTTTGTGGGGGTAAATTGGCTTTAGATGGATGTAGAAGAGCTGGAAGAACAGTGTTGAAGACTGTAGAGGAGTTGGGCGATGTTTTGTGTTGGGTTCTGTGAGTTGGCGAATTGAAAATTATCGAAAGTTGATGGGATTTAATGGATATAACAGGTATCTGCGTAAATATGACTTTAATAAGTGGAATAGACCTATTAGGACATATTAAAAGATTTATAACTGTGTAGAATTACGTAGAGACGAGTTATAATTTATTTGAATTGTTTCATATTTATTTTGAATTATTTCGAAAAATCAGAAAAATGAATTTAAATAAAATTAATTCTGATCGACAAAAATGAAAAAGATTAGGTATTTATGGGTCGGTTAATCAAACATACTACATATTTTCTGTTTATTCACTTCATATCTGGTGAGTATGGCTCTTGCAAAGATGATATTTTCATTTACTAAACCTGAAATATCTGACTCTACAGGAATCCTATAAGTAGGCCACTTATGCAGGCCTGCTACTCTAGTCCCCCTCTAAATATGATTTGTTTTATTTTGCTCAGAAATCTCCCTTGGTTCCTTCAACCCCAATAATGCATTGAGTGATCGCACGTCTCGCAGTTGGAGGTATTTTGCCCCATGTGTCGCTCTATCAATTGGAAGAGTCTTCTCACATGAAGAGTAAACATTTACTAAAGCTATGCCAGGCTGTTTATGCTGTTTAAATTGATTTTAGAAGTCTACTTTGACATCTAGTTTCTGTCCCACAAGATCCCAGCTCAAAAGAATCATGATAGAGGTACAGTAGTTCATAACTTCAAATCAAAATGAACTTTATGGACCTGTGTTGGTTTAGAGTCATTAATAGAGGTAGAACTGACTATGTTGACATATAGCAGATGCCTTTACGTCTGTCAATAAAAATCTTGTCAAACAACTATACAAATCTTCTAACCCTCGCCAAATAACCAGGAGAAAGACCAAGGGGTTGAGAATTCAAAAGCCTGTTTAAAAATACGGATGGATGAAACGTGTAGTTGTGGGTTTCTTGTCGGTTGCATTAGGAATGAGGTATGACGGCTTTAGTACAGGAGTGATACCATCACGTACAGTACTTTTTCATATTTAGAAAGTGTTTAAATACAGCTTAACTAACACCATTCGAATAGCCTGAGGCGTATGAATCCAATAAAAACCTCTAGAATCTGGTAGTGTATATATTCAGCGAGATAGAAAACATACAAGCTCAAAAGACGACAGCAGGTGAAAAAAAGAAGAGAAAACGCTTAGCGAATACCATATTTAAAATCACACGACCTCAATGAACACCCCTATACCAATATCTCAACCTATTCAAAATTTCTAGTTTAGGACCTCTGAAACTTTAAAAAATTCGTGCAGAAACGCAAGGAATCACAAAATAAACGGCACCATTGTGTTAGTTGGGAAACGGCGATCACTTCTATACCAATTTGTCTGTGTTTTAATTTTTACAAATCTTTAACCCCTTGCAACATACCCAGGATTAATGGTAGAGGTTTGTGCTTTTAAGGTATTGTTCATTTAAGCTATGGGAGCATTGCCAAATATTTTCATTAAGATTGGGCCTATTTCAAGTAATATTTAAAAAAGTTTCTCACCTAAAATACAGCCAATCTTAACCAAAAAATCACCCTATGTTCCCATAGCTTAAATAAACAATACCTTAAAAGCACAAATCTCTACCATCAATCCAGGGTATGTTGAGACGGGTTAAAGATTTGGAAAAATTAAAACACAGACAAATTGGTATAGGAGTGATCGTCGTTTCCTGATAAACACAATGGTACCATTTATTTTATGTTTACTTACATATCTGCACGATTCTTTTAAGGTTTCGGGGGTCCTCAACTAGGATTTTTGAACATGTTGAGATATTGATATGGGTGTGTTCGTTGAGGTCGTGTGATACCGAATATACATGTCACTATGTGTTTTCGTCCATATTGCTGTTGTTGTCGTCGTTTGAATTTGATTTCAATATATCTCGGCGGATATGCATGCTACAAGATTTCGGAGTTGCGCATTGGATTCATACGCCTTAGACGGTTCAGATGGTACTAATTTATCTGTATTTAACCATGTTATGAATGAATACAAGTCTTGGAAACTATGGTATCTCTCTTGGACTAAAGCTAACATATTTCACTCTACATGCCTCCTACAAGAACCCCATGATCATAAGCTTAATCCCTTCAGTGTAATATACCACGCGTGATAGTAGCAAACCTTTTGCATTCCTTTCCTACTATTAGGGGATCGTTTGAATATTTGTAATTTTGTAAAGCAAGTCGTTGGTTGAAAAACAGAAATGTACTTACTCTAGGACGAAATACTGAGTTGCACATTCATTCATAATTATGAAGTAACTCCTTTCCGTAGAATTCAGTTTGATTTGCAGCTGTAAGCTACTCCTATAATGATTATTTTTAGCTGACATCTTGGGGTACAGAAACTATCTGTCCAAAAGGACTTCCAAAATCAATTTTAAACTGCACAAACAGCCTGGAATAACTAATTAAATGTTGTATCATCATGGGAGAAGACTCCCCTTATTCATACAGGGGCTCAATGGGCAAAATACCTCTAACTCAGAGACGTGCAATCACTTAATTAAGTATTGGGGTTGAAGGAACCAAGGGAGAATGCAGAACAAAATGAAACGGATGAAATTATAGAGAGGGACGAGGGGAACAAACCTAGATAAGTTGCTTACCTATAGTGTCCCTGTAGAGTAAGATATAGCAGGTTTAGTAAAGCAGAATTTCAACTTGGAAAGAGCCATACTCATCAGATATGCATTGAATCAACAATAAAACTATTATATGAGAGTCTAACAGGTCCATAAATTCCTAATCTTTTTGATTTTTGTCGATCCGAATTTATTTTATTTAAATTGATTTATTTGATTTTTCAAAATAATTCAAAATAATACGAAACAATTAAAATAAATTATAACTTGCTTCTAAGTTATACTACACAGCTGTAGATCATTTCACAAGTCTATATAGATCCAATAAACATATGAAATGAACATATACGCTGATAACCGCTATATCCGTGAATCCCCATCAACTTTCGTTGATTTTCAATTCGTCAACTCTCAGAAAACAGCACAAAACATCCTCCAACTCCTCTACACTCTTCAACACTGTTTTACCACCCATTCTATGTCAATGTAAAACCCATTTACCCCCACAAACGTCACACTCCGTCAATCCGATTCTATCTGATTTAATTCCAAAATTGTGCAATAATATTGATCATAACACGACATTATTGGTATCATCTGAACCGCCTGGCGTGTTTAATTCCAACGGGAAACTCTGGAAGCCTGTAGGATGAGTGTTCGATGAGATATGACACAATCAAGGCTAAACGACGAGAGCAACGGCAATTTGAACAAAAACACTCAGCGATCGCCATAATCGAGATCACAAGACCTCAATGAACACACCCATACCAGTATCTCAACATGTCCAATATTTCTAGTTTAGGACCCCCCAAACCGAAAAAAAAATCGTGCAGAAACGCAAGTAAACACGAAATAAATGGTAACAGAAGTGGTAATGACAAAGATGAAGATTGTTATAGAATCAATTGATCAGTTTTATTGAGGTAAAGTTTTAATAACTTTGCCCCACCTAGCTACGGTCTCTCCTTGTGGTAATATTCAAGTAAGATCATATCTGGCAAGGGTGCATAATATCTGCACTACAAAACAGTGTCCAAAAGATCTAATACAAGTACAGTAGGTGCCTCAAGAGCGTGAAATTTGGTAGGCGGTATATTGTGATGTCAAGCAACATGCTGAGCTTTTACTATCGTAATTTATAAAACTTTGTGTTTTTTTTGTCAGTTTTTTTTTCCAGTTTTTTTTCAGTGTCACAGTTAACGAGGATTAGTGCAAAACAGCACATCCCAAAGTGGTATTGACAAAGCCGAAGATGGATATAGGCTCAATTAGTCGTGTTGGTTCAGGTAATCTTTTTAAAATATAGAATCTGAAGTTTTTCCCCCAGTTTGATGAGTCTAAAGATTTGTTAAACCTCGATTTTTGGCTGTTTTTTGACAAATATGCATGTGGTCCCCCCCACAAGCCGAAAACTTGACTTTTTTTGAAAAAGATCAACGTTTTTTTTTTGTCTGTAATTCAGTTTCTCACGATGTAGCATGCCTGTGGAAGTATAATGCGCTTTGTTCTACCTTGATACGGTCTCTCCTTGTGGTGTTACTCAAGTAAGAACATTATCAAGAAAGGGCATAACATCTGCAATACAAACAGTGTCCAAACAGGCCAAAGACGTGCCTCGAGAACGTGAAAAGTGACCTACAGTATATTGTGATGTCAAAGAACAGTCCTAGCTACTAATATTGCCATTTATAAGCACTTCGTCTTTTTTTTCAAATTTTTTTTTTTCAAATTTTTTCTGTGTCAGGGTTTACAAGAATTAGTGTAAAACAACAGGTCACGAATTACTAATGACAAAGGTGAAGATGGATATAGAATCGATTGATCGCTTTGATTAGGGTAACGGTTTAAAAAATATAAAATCTCCTGTTTTTACCCCAGTTTCAGGAGACCAAAGTTTTATGAAATTTTGATTTTTGGCTCTTTTTCGATAAAATCACATGTGGTCCCCCACACAAGCCAAAAATCTGACCTTTTGGAAAAAAGCAATAACTTAAACAGTGTCTAAACAGGCCAAATACGTGCCTAGAGAACGTGGAAAGTGACCTACAGTATATTGTGATGCCAAAGAACAATCCCAGTTACTAATATCGCCATTTATTAACACTTTTGTGTTTTTTTTTCAGTTCTTTTTTTCAGTTTTTTTTCAGTGTCATATTTAGCAACGATTAGTGCAAAACAACACATCCCGAAGTGTTATTAGCAAAGGTGAAGATGTATATAGCATCAATTGATTGTTGTAACTCAAATAAAGTTTTAAAAACCACGAAACATGAGGTTTTTACAGTCGTTTCATGAGTCTAAAATTTTACGAAATTTTGATTTTTGGCTGTTTTTTGACAAAATCCCATGTGGTCCCCCCCACAGGGCAAAAAGTTGGTGTTTTTTGAAAAAAATCAACAAAATATTTATGGACTTTATTTCAGTTTCCCACGTTGTAGCACGCCTCTGGAAGTACAATGCGCATTGTTTTACCTTGTTACGGCCTTTCCTTGGGGTGTTACCGGTACTCAATCATAACAAGAAGCCATTTTGAATATAATAACGAACATGCAAACTGATGAAATGGTACAAGTTGGTAATAACAAGATGTTTACAAGAATTATGATAGATTACTAAACACGTATCCTCCAGCTGAAATTAACTATAAATTGAAGTCTCATGGCTCTGGCATTCATCCTGCGTATTTGGAGATTGTTTGAAGATTAGTGTAATTAGTATTTAAAGTATTTGGTTGACAAACAGAATGGAACCTGCTTTTTGCTCCGGTTATGGTCTTGTTATCTCCTCCTACAGACTCTTGACTCAATACCCAAACGGGTTAAACACCGAGTGAAGCCAGTACGAAGAATTATTTGGAGGATTGGTAGAAATATCAAACGAGCAGTACGGTAGTGAACAAAAATAGTAAAGCAGAACTATCTCACCACATGATATAAGACACATCAGATCAATACAGACGCTTAATGGACGAAATACTTCGAAATCTGAGACCTGAGATTATTCAGAACAGTTTTGATGAGAATGGGCTTGAAGGAAGCACGGAAGATACATCAGAACAAAATCAAGAAGATGAAATTGTTGAGGGAAACCAGAGGATTCAATATCTCAATTGGGATTTTTTGTAGGGTGAATCTATAGTGAGATAAATTGAGTTTGGTACAGGAGAAAACTGGTACCCGCATAACTTCATATATATGTAATACTTCTCCTAAAATGATTTTATCAGTATCATCCGAACCGCCTCTTGCGTGTGGTTCCAATGGAGAGCATTAGATACTCGTGGTATGTATATTCGACGAGATACACCACAAATAGGTTCAAACAACGATAACAACAGTAATATGAACGAAAGAACTTAGCAACCGCCATATTCGGCATCATACGAACCCAAAGAAGACACCCATACCAATATCTCAACACCCCCCAAAATTCCTAGTTAGGGTCACCGAAACCTAAAAAAATATGTGCAGAAACGCAACTAAATACAAAATAAATGTCACCATTGTGTTTATCGGGAAACGGAGATCACTCTTATATCAATTACTCTGTGTTTCTAATTTTACAAATCTTTAACGCGTCCCAACATACCCAGGAAGACTGGCAGAGCTTTGGGCTTTTAAGCTATTGTTTATTTAAGCTATGGGAGCATTGGTGAATTTTTTGGTTAAGATTGGCCATATTTCAAGTATTATTTGAAATAGTTCGTCGCTTAAAATAGAGCCAATTTTAATCAAAAAATTACCCAACGTTCCCATAGCTTAAATAAACAATACCTTAAAATCTCAAGACTCTGCAAGTCTTCCTAGGTATGTTGCAAGGGGTTAAAGATTTCAAAAATTGAAACACAAAGTAATTGGTATAGGTGTGATCTTCGTTTCCCAACGAACACAATGGTATCATTTATTTTGAGTTTACTAGCGTTTCTGCACGATTTTTTTTAGGTTTCGGTGTCCTAAACTAGGAATTTTGGACCCGTTGAGATATTGGTATGAGCGTGTTCATTGAGGACATGGGATGTCGAATATGGTGCTTGCTAAGCTCTCTCGTTCATATTGCTGTTGCTGTTGTCGTTTGAATCTGTTTCCGCTATATCTCAACGGGTATTCATACTATGAGATTCTAGAGTTCACCATTGGAATAACGCATCTCAGGCGGTCCAGATAGTACTATCTTATCTGTATTGATACATACTACACATATATAAAAAGTGTTATATGTTACCAGTACTAACTCATACTAAACCCAATTTAACTGAGTCTACAGGCATCCTAACGAAACGAAATGTTTACAGCTTTCTTACCGTCGTTCTTCTTTATATACTCATATTTCATGTTACTCAAAAAAATCTTTTTCATCTCCTTCAACCCCAATATCATGGAAAACTGCACAGAGGACATCCCAGGTCTCGGATTTGCAGGTATTTCATCCATTGAGACTCTCTATCAACATGAAGAATTTTCTTGCTGGATGTAAGGCACGCTTCCATCACAATATGTTAATCACTGCTTGTTTAGATATAATATTGCTACCAACCATCCAAACATTGCATCGTGCTGGTTTCACTCGGTGTTCCACCTGTTTGGGAAGTTGTTCCTGAGAATTCTCGGTTGCTGGTTAAGAGTTAGAAGAATGAGATAAGAGGACCTCGTCCATATCACAAATCAGGTCCCACTGTGTTCGTTAAACAACGACTTCGCGATGCAAAATTCACTAATCTTCAAACCATCCCCAAATACCCAAGAAGAATTACAGGGGTTGAGACTTTAAGGTATTGTTAATTCAAGCTGGGAAATAATACTATAGGACTGGCTTTTTTGTACCAGTAGGATGTTTTTAGAGTTAGATATGTTGAGTTTAGAACTGGAGAGTAGTTTTGTGCCGTATAACACTTTCTATATATGAATAATGAATTTAAATTCTCATAATATGGTACCATCCGAATCTCCTGAGTCGTGTGATGCCGATGAGCTACTCTCGAAACTTGTATTATGGATATCTAACGAGATATAACGGTAACAAATTCAAACGACGACAGCAGCAGCAATTTTAACGAAAAGGCTTAGCAAACAACATATTCGATATCCCACAACCTATTTTGGTGGTTAGGGGATCACGTGATGGCGGCCTGGCGATGTCCTAAGAAATGGTTTTTTTCCGGCCTCCGTGGCCGAGTGGTAACCATCTGGAAAACCTAAACTAGAAATTCGAAAGCGCGTCAGTTCGATTCCCGAGAATGTCGAATTTGTAAAATGATGAGCAAAGGAGTAATCAACAAAATACATGTGACACAGGGATACTAAGGGATGCCAATATGTTGGAATAAATTTATCTGTGTGATTTAGCATATATATTAGCGGAAAAATCAGCTCTCCAAAATATCGGAGATAACCGGTGCTAAGAGCTAGCACTTTCAAAAATGCTCTTTTTGGAGTACCCGTGGAAGCTCCACCACAGTCTCTTATACTTGTAGCTGCATAATTTACTCTTAATTGTTTCTATAGGACAGCTCTCCATAGTGTCTAAAGGATGAATTTCCCTAATTCACAAAACAATAAAACAACAAAATCTACATCGATCAAAAACGTCCCAAACTACGTAAAAATCTTCATAAGTATAGCCCAAACAAGCTGGAAAAACTTTTTTCGAGTTTCTCATACCCGTACAAACATCATACACTTGTTCACATCTTGATATCTCTCAATTCTCGCAAGATAAATTGATTCTACCTCATTAGCCAGTCAGGGTCAAATGGTATTGACATCTAAAGATATTTGATGATGTGTCTCTACCCAAGAGTAGATGCGAATATACTTGCTGACCCCAAGGGCCCCTGTGGCACGGAGTCTACAAATAGTGGCCACTCCCTCAAATAGAGAGTGGGTCCCCAGCCACGAAAATATGCACGCCACACCCACAATACAATAAAGTTTTTTCACAGCCACATGGTCTAGGCCCTCAAGAAGGGACACAATGGTTGGCGTGAGTTTGCTTTTTTAAAAACACTGGTGTGAAGATTAGGACTACTAAAAAATTGAAGTATATAGTAAGAGATTTTTTTGCAGAACAGCCAAATAATGTGGCTGTCAAAAGTCTTGCTACATATTAGCCTGGGAATCGCAGCCACAATACTGAGTTTATTGGCATTTCGTAATACAATATGTAATAACCTTTGTTATTTAAGGTTACGGTGCATAAGCCACAGCAATATAACCCCACGAGGAACCAGTCTGAGGCATCTTCTCTTTTATCCAACAATAACAATGGCCCTCCCCCCGAAGTACGCTGCATCACACATTCTTGAACTTGGTTCAGGAGAGGAAACTGTGAATGTTGACCTCTTTGTCGACTTCAACTGTCCTTTCTCCAAGGTCATCTGGGACAAGATTGAGAACCCCGGCACTAACGCACTGTTCGAACGAGTTGGCGAGGTCAAGGGCCGAAAGCTGCGTTTTGTCTTTAGAAACGTTCCTCAGCCATGGCACCCTCAGTCTACTCTACTGCACGAGGCCTCTCTGGCAGTTGGTCAGCTGGCGCCTACTAAATTCTGGGCGTTCGCCAAGATTCTCTTCGACCATCAGCCTGAGTTCTTCGACACTGAATGCGTCAACGAAACACGTCCCGAGACCTACAAGCGACTCGCTAAGCTTGCAACTGAGGTGGGTGTGGAGGAGTCCAAATTCCTCGAATTGCTCACTGTCGGAAAGCCCAAGGATGGCAAGCCATCTAACACTGGCAACGCTGTCACTAATGATCTTAAACCTTTCGTTAGATTCCACCGACAGAATGGCGTTCACATGACCCCTACTGTTGCTATCAATGGCATTGTCGACCCCGCGTTCGAGTCCTCAACACCAGTGGATGTTTGGATTGAAAAGCTTTCCAAATGAGAAGTTCGAGATAACATACCCGACCCCACATTAAACCCTTCCAGTCTGTTAGCAGGAAAGTTATAATGAATTACCCAAGGGATGACCCTGATTTCTTGTAGTAAGCGTACCCGTTCCTCGCCCTATAGTGCCTGTACTGTACCCTACAGTAGTACTGTCTTGTACTTGCATGTATTACCGGAGACATGCGTACGGGCACTGTGTCGTATTCGTATCATATTCCATCTTGATATAAGCTATTTACCTGGCACACCAACCCGTGTTTATAACATAACTATTTCGCCAACGATCATCTCAAACATGATTTTCCCCCTCTAAATAATCTAGGGGAGGGTACCGATACCGATGCCATGGTAATCGATTTCTTCGGTGGCCAAGGTAGTGGTGGTGGGGCTCTGAAAAATAGCGTACACTTGGTGTCTGTATCACGGGGGAGTTTCTTAGTCGTTCAGTGTCCTCTTTGTCCGTTGACCCAAGAACTGTGAACACACTTCGGTGACGCCATTCGGCCATGCCACATCTTTCTAGCTTAGTTCCCTCAATAACCCTTAGGGAGCTTGGTTGTATCTTCAGATTAGGTCGGCGGTATAGCGATTGCTGGTCATCAGAAAAGGGGCGCACGAGTGATGCCGTTTCAAAATGGTCGTTGACCCAACCCAGACGAATTCTGGGCTCGTCGGTTGTAGGATGGTCTTCTAGGGGTTCATATTTCGTTAACATAGAACGCCATTTTGATATAGCCGCTGTTAATCGTTCATCGTTGAGGCTACTGGTAGGTAACAATGTGTATATGCCGTTATCAGCCATTTCAAACTCGAAAGAAGTGGCTGGCATGCTGGGTGGTTTGCCTGTAGCATCCACTACTGAAACGTGGGGACGTCATATATATATATATATATATATACTGTACCGGTACTTGTAGTTTCCTCCATATAACCCTGTTTCTTGTACTTACATCATCCATACACCAGCCCTTGAAGGCACGGATCCAGTACTGGTAACAGACTGTACATACAGTACCGGTAGCTTTTTAGCCCCCCATATATCACTTAGGTACAAGTACAAGTATCGCCACCACTCGAAAAGGGGCAAAACTGCTCTACTTGTATTTTATAGGCATACTGGTCATTACAAGTAGCTAGTTCTTAATTAATGTAGTTGCAATCATATTACTGTACGTAGGGAATTCATCTCAAATTTTAAGTGTCGGTACCGGTAACACTAGTAATGTGGCTAGTTTTAGGGTCTCATTTTGACACTCATAATAATACTTGTAGTTGGAGCTATAAAAATCAAGCCAATTAACTGTCCCATATTGTATCTGGTACCCTGCTACTGTGTGTTGTACATACTGCACTCGTTTACAGCACATACAAACATGCTTCACGTTTTATACTTTATTGTAGAGATTGAACAGGCATAATACTCGTACAGTACAGTAATTATGCGCCGGTACTGTATGTACTGTGGCTTGTCAAAAAACAGTAAGATAGCATCGGGGTCAGGTATTCCCAGCCAGCTCCCCAATGTGGACCCAACTTGTAATTTGGTACAACGCTTACTGTACTTACAGTATATATATTGTAGTATAAAGCAAGCCAATACAGTGGGTACCGTTTTTTACATGCCCCCATCCAGCTGACTTGTACAGACGCGATGCACACATCCCCCTAACTAGCTAGTAGAGTAGGGACTGGGCGCCATCACCAAAATACACAGCCAAACCAACACTGGCACGCTACGAGCAGTGTATGCAACAAGACCATCTTTGTACAGATGGCGATACCTACAATAGGCAGTACAATACTTGTAGTTAACCATGAATGCAGCATGAAAATCAAAAACTATTATATTACTACATCTATACAGTAAGCCCATATATGTACGAGGGCTTAAAACTCACCGCTTGCGATATCAGCGGACTGTCCCTTGGTGATCTCATCCAGCTTTCCACAAGCAGCAGCCACAAGACCTAAAATAGGTCGAGAGGGGTCCAAGACTCGAGACAGGTACTCGGGGTGGTATTGAGTGGCCACATAGTAAGGGTGGTCGTCCATCTCAAGAACCTGCATTCGCTGGCCAGCAGTGTCTCTTCCAACGAACTTGAGGCCGGCTGACTCAAAAGTCTCCACCAACTCGGGGTTGACCTCGTATCGGTGTCGATGTCGCTCCTCCACACTGTCAGCAGAGCCATACAGCTTTCGGATCTTGGACTTTTCCGAGCCAGGCTGGAACACAGTGGTTCTAGCACCAAGACGCATAGTGCCTCCGAGCTTTTCACGGTCTCCCTCGGGCATGAACACCACAGCCTTGGTCTCAGCCTCAGGGTCAAGCTCCTCAGAGTTAGCACCCTCGAGCTTGCACACGTTTCTAGCAAACTCGATGACGGCAATCTGCAGACCAAGACAAATACCCAGGTAGGGCTTTTTGTTCTCTCGAGCCCAGCTGGCGGCCTTGATCATGCCCTCAGTACCTCGAGTACCGAAGCCACCGGGAACGAGAATACCATCGGCTCGGCACAGTTTGGTCCAGGCCTGGTGGTACTTGGCCTTCTCGTCAGACTCGGACTCCAGGTCTGAAGACTCGATCCACAGAATCTCAAGTCGTCGGTGGCATCGCATAGCAGAGTGCTCCAGAGCCTTAATAACTGACAAGTAAGAATCCTGCAGATGTGTGTACTTTCCAACCATTGCGATAGACACGGTCTCAAATGATCGGTCATGCTGAGTGGTAAGTTGTCTCCACTTTCCAAGCAGTCCATTTCCACGTTCTCGGAACCGTCCAGAGATTGGAATCTTGTCAAGAGCCAGCTTTCGAGTAAGCAGGTCAACAAGGCCCTGCTTTTGAAGCAGAAGAGGAACGTGGTAGGTAGAGCTGACATCATATACGTCAAGCACCTGCTTGGGGCCCAGGTTACAGAACATGGCAATCTTACTGATGGTGGTGGTCTCGAGCTCAGCCTGACATCGGCATGCAATAATGTCGGGGGTCAGACCCAGCGATCGCAGGTCCTTGATGGCGGCCTGGGTAGGCTTGGTCTTCTGTTCGCCGTGGATGAAAGGCACGAGAGACACGTGGATGAGTGCAAAGTTGTCAGGGCCGACACGGAACTGGAACTGTCGCAGAGCCTCCACAAAGGGGGCAGACTCGATATCTCCCACGGTACCTCCCAACTCAATGATGCAGACGTCGGGCTCCTCGTCAGTGTCGTCAACAGGAATCTTGGCGACACGCTCAATCCAGTCCTGGATAGCGTTGGTCAGATGGGGCACAATCTGGACGGTCTTTCCAAGGTACTCACCTCGTCGCTCCCGCTCAATAACGTGCTGGTAGATCTTTCCGGTGGTGATGTTGTGGTCCCGGGTGAGAGTGACGTTGATGTATCGCTCGTAGTTTCCAAGATCCAAATCAGCCTCGCCACCATCGTTAAGAACAAACACCTCACCGTGCTCCAGAGGAGACATGGTTCCAGCGTCAATGTTCATGTAGGGGTCAATTTTGATGGACGTGACCTTGAGACCCTTGGTCTTCAGCAGCAGGCCAGTGGAAGAGGCCAAGACACCCTTACCAATGCCGGAAATGACACCTGGGTTAGTAATCACATTGCATGTTTTCGGTCGTTAGTGTTGTCGTTGTATTACTCACCTCCAGAGACAACCACGTATTTCATTTTGTTGTGTTGGTTCGATGGAGGGAGGGAGGGAAGAAATTGGCCAAATTTTTTCCATCTGTACATATGCAGATAAACTTTATTTGGCACTCGCAGACTTCGGTGGGTCTGTAATGTAATCGTGATTGTGCATATGTTTATGGTGATATACTAGGTACATTTAGAAAAATTATTATTATTATTTAAAATTATGAATGCTCTTTTTAGTCATTTGGTCCAAAAGTTGTCTATTTCGACACATCGACTGATACGGTGAGCAGTTCCAAAACTTTCAAACTCTAATTTCACTAAGTATGCTTAGTAATACAACCGCCAATTCGCAGTTACAGTCATATTTTGCATATACAGTGTACGTATGCACCAACTTTCTTAATCATTGAACTCTCGGTTGGCATTTTGATAACTGCAATAAGACATGCTACCAGTAACGAGATTTATTCGAGGCAATTTGTGTCTACGTACACTGTACTCGCACAAGAGTAGCTATGATATGATGAATAAGAGATATTGAATAGAGAAGAGAACATGTCTTCAAATTGGTAATGTAGATAATTGCCACTAAAATTGTATATCACAGACCAGCTCTGCTTCTACTTTGCGTGTGATATCTCACTACACCACTCTGCTAAAGTAGTATAGCCCAAGCAACCCTAATCCACGGCGCACAGCATGCATGCGCAAACAATACCATGACAAGGTCTCCAATACCATATTCAGCACACCACAACATGTCTGAAAACCAACCTCTCTTGGGCGCCCCGACACGTGGAGCCCTGAAAACCCACGTCATCGGAACCAGCGGTTCTTCTACAGCATCCAGCTCCGCCACAGCTCGCAAAAGGCCCCCAGTGGACCAGAGTGCCCCTCCTCAGGTGAATCACAGAATTGGACCCCAAAGAACATCTCGAACCACACAAAAGCTCAAATTACTTCCCGAAGAGCCCGATCGTGACGATGACGATGAAAGTGGTCGTGAGGTCTATTCTCAGGTGACTCGAATCAAAGACCCGCCTGCACGAAAAGATGCCGAGCGGCTGGGTAAGGCCCATCGAGACTTGCTTCCTCGAGTGACTGCATACTGCACAGCGTCATCATATCGAATGCGTGACATTACAAAATACCTTCAATCCCGAAAGCACAGACGAGCACATCCTAAACTATTTGACGAATGTCTGTACACTCCGTACTCGTATCGGGACCAGGAGATTTCTGCACAGGAAGATTTTATTCGAATTGACGATGAGGGAGGAGATATTGATGTTGTCATTACACGAACTGACATTTTTCTGTTTGAGTATGGAGTTGTGGTGTTATGGGGTTTCACAGAAGCTGAGGAGAAGCGGTTCCTCAAAGAACTGGCTCGGTTTGAAACAGAAAAACTCGCCGACGAAGATGTGCAGGTCGAGGAATTCAATTATTACATCACACAGTCCTATCAGCCTCGAATCTACAACGATTTTATCACCTTGAGGGATGGGCGGAATTACATGATGAAGTTGTCGATATCACACGCCATTGCGCAGTCTGCCAAAATCTCTCTGTTTGAGGAGCTGGTAGAGAATACCATTGAAGATACACAGGATTTCCCTCAGGAGATTGCTGTGACGGGTAAAATCGACATGGACCGAAGTGATATCATCAAATCTATCGGAGAGCTGTTCATTCTGCGAATCAACATCAACTTGCACGGCTCCATTCTCGACTCGCCCGAATTAATGTGGGCTGAACCTCATTTGGAACCCATCTACCAGGCTACACGGGGTTATTTGGAGATCAACCAGCGGGTGAGCCTGCTGAACAATCGTCTCGAGGTGATTTCTGACTTACTGTCCATGCTCAAGGAGCAGCTGGGTCATTCTCACGGGGAGTACCTTGAATTCATTGTCATTGTTCTGATTGCTGTCGAGGTTGTGGTGGCTATTTTGAACGTGATTGTAGATTTGACAGCAGAAAATTTGTAGTTCGCATGAATTGAGATGCTTGGAGTGCTGTTGTGATGATAAAGCATGTTCAGTTTCAAATTATTGAGAACCAAATTGAATTAATTAATTATAGAGTAATAATAAATGACGAATTGACTAGCTATTGTACAAGTATGAGTATGAAATATTATCTTTCCTCGATAGATTGACGGTATACAGACAACGACTGCGTAGTCACAGTTTTATGCTACCTGTACATACCTATAGCTATTACTGTGCTTTAATATGTGATGCATCCATTTATTACAGTGGGTTTTATATATGTTGATGGTACAATGCCATGTTTATTATTAAGGCAGCGCATTCATCCCCACCATCACATGGGAATGAACTACAAGTAGTCCCCATAGCTCACAGCTGAGCCTAGTCGCTGGCCTACGGGTGGTATTGGCCAGAAACTTAATACACAGCTTTGACAACGTACTCACTACCATGGAGTACCTGTCTATCCTTAATCACAGCCGTGAGTTTCAAAATCCAGTCCCACTTCTTGAACTGCACACCCAACTCGGATCCCACTTTAGCCAGATCTGTCACACTCAGTGATGTTTCGGGATCATGGTGGGCCACAAGGCGAATGCCTTCACGTGTGGAAAGTTTGATGAGACCGGGTGGAAGAACACAACAGTCGGCAGCGTTGATGTGGTCGATCACAGGCTTGAACTCGGGCTCTATGCTTTTTAGAAGGGCCTCCAACAGGTCCTGGGAAAACTCACAAACACCAAAATGCTCGACAACTTCCAGTTTTGCAGCGGCTTGAGCAGCAGCCTTGTAGAGCGCAATCACGGTATCGGCTGACGTATCCATGTCTTCCATCTCGTCTGAGAAGGCCAGACCTTCTATCGAGATAATAAGGGTAGCAAACTTGAAAGCACCCTTTGTTTTGAATGGTTGCAGCGCCTCAGTGACGAACTTAGTGCATTGTTCCACAGAGATGGTGCTGGGGAGGAAGAGCTTGCCTGTGATTTCTGAGCCCACGGCAAAATCGCAAACGGCCTTATTTTTGATAACCGACGACTCAGAAAGCGTGTGGCCCTTGACAGAGTCCGCTAGCACGCTGGGTAGCGGAATCGTAGGCTGAACGGGGTTTTGTTGAATGTTTCCGGTCCAGATAATGGCGCTCATGTTGATGGGTGTGGTGGTGCAAGTTTGATTTGTTAGTAAGCATAGTGAAATTAGAAACCTTATTATCACGAGCTACATGCAGTCGGCATTGCGTTACTAAGCGTGCAGAGGAGTAAACCCAAAATGGTGATCAGACGAGGTTTGCTTGCTTGTGCACGTCAGCCAACTTGGTATCTCAATTTTAGTTGCTTCTAATAGAAAGGGAAATTTTGTTACCAGGTATAGGGTAAATTTAAACGGGTTCAACCTGTGGCTGGTTATGGTTTTTGGCTCTTCATGAAGGACGATGACTTCCCATCCTGATTGGATAACGACATATCACATAATTTGTTTGCCGTTTAATATAAATTAATGCTGCCCCTCCTGTACATACAGTACTTAATTAATTGCTACTACTCGTACAGTACAGTACCGGTGCTTGTAGTACGAGTACCTGTACGATAGGGTTCCTTTCGCTACAGGAGGTGGGCGTGAGAAGGGCCAAATTTGGATGCGCGGAAAGTAAACCATAAGAAGTCCTGTTACTGGTACTTGTAGGTGTGTGTTGCTGATACTGGTATGTACTCGTAGAGTACAAGTACTTAATATTATACCATGATGGAATTCACTGGAACAGTTTCATCAACAGATTGCTCAAACAGATTGCTCAAACAGATTGCTTAAACTCGTTGCATTATTTTCAGACCGCGTATCAGATAATTACGCTCTGGACACATTCGGCTAATATACGAGTACTCGTACCGGTACCGTATAATATTTTTGTATTTACTTCATTACCTGTGCGTGTTTTTCACGCACTTTTCCTCGACGCACCAATTCTCACAGGCTTTTTTGACTTTAATGCCAGGGGCGTGTTTAAGTTGAGACCTGTCTGCTGGGGGGGTTACAAGTGAAATGCGGGTGGGTGCGCCCACGTGTTGTTCGGTGTTTCTACTGCAAGCATTACCAGTAAAATATTGAATACATGCCAAATTATTTACTTTATAATTTATACTCCCTTCGGCTTGCTTACGATTTCAAATCATAAGTACCGGTATCGTACCGGTACACCAGGGTGTGTCATCGTCATTTCTAATGACCCCCCAACCCCAACCCCTGCATTCACACCTGCATAGATAAGCTCGTGTAAGCTTCTCCTGCCATTGGCACTTTCACCAGACCACTACGTGTCGTACCTCCCACCAGCCATGGCACAGACGAAATACGAGCCTGTGGGCGAAGAAAATGAGATTCAGGAAGATTTCACACCCAAACCCAGCCCCAACAGAAACACCATCCACTGGGTGGTACATTTTGTGCAGTTTGCTATTCTCATTGCTGTGCTTGGCGTCTTTTATTCCAACCCATGGACTCTTCCTGAGAAACCCAGCCACGCAGGAGCTCCCGAGATTAGCAATAATATGCCTGTTACCTTCACTGACGACGTGTATCACGGAAACACTTCTCTGTATGTGGGCATGCCTACAGATGAGATGGACGAACGGTGGGAGCAGCTGTATCATCAGTACGTTACTGTTGATAAGAAGCAGACACAGCTGAGTGTCTACCACCAGATGTGGTGCCTTGACTTCCTGCGAAAGATGTGCACCCCCTACTTTTACTTCCCTGAGGCTGGAATCGAAGAGCTTGGCCGTCTAGGCGTGCAGCGACAGCACTGCATTGACCAGCTTCGTCAGTACGTAATGTGCAACGCTGATGTTACTGAGATGCCAATTGAGGAGGTAGATGGAGTCAAAATTGGCAGTTCGCGAGTGGAGCATAAGCAGTGCGTTGATTACTCGGCATTGTTAGAGAAGTACTAAGCGAGAGGAGGGATGAGATGGGGGAGGGGTCAGCGGCTTCGCTAAGGCTCATTCATCAGAATGAGTATTATTTATAGGTATGGTACCGGTATTTGATTATATGAAACTAATTTCATAGTAACTGCGATTGCTTTGTAGTGTGATGGCCACCACGAGGTTTGCCCATATAATTAAGTGGTCGGTACAAGTACAGTGTTCCGTCACCGTGGGGATTTTAAACTTTCTGAAGAAATTCCTAAGTGTTGGGTGTCATAATTACTTAGAGAATTAAGGTTGGTGGACATTATCGAAAAGTGGAGGAGTTTTCTCAAATGCTCAGTATTGGACTATATACATCCATGTATTAAGTGGTCGGTACCATCATCGGTGTACCCTCCACGGTTTATGTAGCATCCAGAACGGTTCTTGGGCCGGTAGACGTTAGTAAAGGACAATAACCTGGCTTATGCTTCGTTTTTGTGTTATTTACATGTACTGGGAAGCCTCATAAGCTGAATTTCTATCATCACCGAAACACCTCCGATTTCAATTCTGAAATAATTATCTTCATTTCCCAGCTGAGGGCTTCAAAATGAGCCATTCCCGATCTTTCTATAGGCGATACTCGCTGAGGAAAAGCCGCTCAAAGTAGCATAAAGTACCTGGTTTGGTCCCAGCATAAAGTACCGGGACGGCATAAACTACGGGAGCGGGTATGCAAGATCGCTCCCGTAGTTTATGCTGGGACCAAACCAGGTACTTTATGCTACTTTGAGCGGTGTTTGCTCAGCTAGTATTGCCTGTAGAAAGGTCAGGGATAGCTCATTTTGAAGCCCTTAGCTGCGAAATTAATATTATTTTTTCAGAATTGAAATCAGAGGTGTTTTGGCATTGTTCCAATTTCTACGTAGATCAAACCAGCTTAACCCCTACATTTGCTCTAAAATACATATGACACGGGTTTTGTAGCAATGTAGCACCTGTAATATTCCTTGTGTTACCTCTGGCTACAAAACGCACTCTTTGGAATTCCAATAGCTCAAGTTGTTGTCCAGAACATAGACGGTAAAGCAGTACCCCCAAGCATGCGGCTCGTTAATTAGAGAATTAAGGTTGGTGGACATTATCGAAAAGTGGAGGGGTTTTCTCAAATGCTCAGTATTGGACTATATACAGCCATGTAGTAAGTGGTCGGTACCATCAAATGTGTACCCTCCGCGGTTTCTGTAGCATCCAGAACGGTTCTTGGGCCGGTAGACGTTAGTAAAGGACAATAACCTGGCTCATGCTCCGTTTTTGTGTTATTTACATGTACTGGGAAGGTCTCCAGGGCACAATTCGAACATAGCCAAAACACCTCCTATTTCTATTCTGAAAAAATCGTCTTAATTTCCAAATCAGGGGCTTTAAAATGAGCTATCCCTTACCTTTCTATAGGCAATACTCGCTAAGGAAAAGCCGCTCAAAGTAGCATAAAGTACCTGGTTTGGTCCCAGCATAAAGTATCGGGACGGCATAAACTACGGGAGCGGCATAGAGTACGGGTATGCAAGGCCGCTCCCGTAGTATATGCCGTCCCGATACTTTATGCTGGGACCAAACCAGGTACTTTATGGAACTTTACGCTACATTTATTAAGCCAGCAGAGCTCGTAGAAAGGTAAAAGATAGTTCATTTTGAATCCCTTACTCAGGATATTATAATGTAGCTCTCGGAATTAAAATCGGAGGTCTTTTGGTCATTTTCGAAATTCCGCCTGTGAGACTGGTCAGAGACCCCCAGTTACATGCCAAGTGTTGTGCTTGCTATCAAACAGCATAAGAGACCTTCCCAGTACATGTACGATAAATAACACAAACACGGAAAATGAGCCAGGTATTGTCCTTTACTAACGTCTACCGGTTCAAGAACTGTACAGGATGTTACATAAGCCGCTGAGGGTACCCACCGTTGATGGTACCGAACAACTGTACATGACGGATAAGAAAATATGTTATCGTACACTTGTACCAGGTACAACCTAGATTGTGGGGTATCCAATTCAGGAAAGGGTTTGGTCCCACTCATCAATGACTATCATCACACTCTCTCAAGTGAACTTCAGGTGGGAGCAGAAAGGTGATTAATTGAAAAATGGGTGTGGCTTGTGAAACCCAAATTACATGATCTTCAAGTACCAGTACGAGTACCTCTACCTACGATACATGGCTGTACATACTGTACATACTGTACTGTCATTATGCATTAAGATATATAATTTATCCTACTCAAACACTTACTTGCCTGCTTGTTGGATTAGCACAGGCCCAGTTCGGTCTCGGCGGTCTTTCGCAGATCAACTTTTCGAATCTTGCCAGACGCAGTCTTGGGGTAATCGCCTACGAAAAACACATACTTGGGCACCATGTAATGGCCAAGCTTGTTTCGAACCCATTCCTGAACCTGCTCAATGGTGAGCTTGTCGGAATCGTCGTGCTTGGGATGCGAGTGGCCCTTGTGGAAAAAGGCGTGGGGGGTGACGAAGGCACAAACAGCCTCACCGTACTTAGGGTCTTTGACTCCAACGACAGAAGCCTGGGCAATCTTGTCATGGGCGAAGAGAACATTCTCGATCTCCAGGGGGTGGATGTTCTCTCCACCTCGAATAATCAAGTCCTTGAGTCGGCCAGTGACCTTGAGGAATCCACCGTCGTCCATACATCCCTCATCTCCAGTTCGCATCCATCGCACACCAGTGGCTGGATCAACGACCATGGCAGCAGAAGTCTTCTTAGGATCGTCCTTGTAGTACTTTTGTAGCGAGTATCCAGAGGTGATAATTTCGCCCTTCTGGCCAGTAGCCAATGGCGTAAAGTCAACCTCAGCCTCTGTGAGATCTTCTCCCTGAGAAGCAATGATTCGGCAGGACGTGTGGGGCATGATCTGGCCAACTGAGTCAACCCGCTTCTCAACGGGATCGTCAGGTCGGGTCATGAAAGTCACAGGAGCGGTCTCGGTCATTCCGTAACAAATGGTGAGCTCGTTGAGGTTCATGGACTCGCCCAGCTTGGTCATGAGCTCTCCAGGTACAGCAGATCCAGCAGCGATACCTGTTCGAAGCTGCTCAAAGCCGGGAAGGAAAGCCTGACCGGGAACCTTGGCCTCCTTGAGCTCCAGATCCTTGAGATACTCCAGCTCAGCCACGTACATGGTGGGGACACCGTGAATGCCAGTGCACTTGTACTTGCGCAAGTTGTCAATGGCCGAACGAGCACAGAACCACTCAGAGGGGTAGACTAGAGCGGCTCCGGTGGTCAGAGTAGCCAGGTTGGACAGGACCAGTCCAAAGCAGTGGAACATGGGCACAGGGATGCACAGCCGGTCCTGGTCAGGAGCAATGCCGTCCACTGCAGGTCCAGAGGCAGGGCTGAGGTTCATTCGGGTGCCGATCAGATGGCCGTTGTTGAGCAGGTTTCGGTGGGTCAAACAAGACACTTTGGGCTGTGAAGTAGTACCGGATGTGAACTGCATGTTTGTGATATCGTCGGGGTGCACGGTGGCTGTCAGACGTCGAATCTCGGTGGGTACAGAGTCGGGAATAGTGCCAGCAGCGACGTTCTTCTTGTGCTGGAAGACAATATCGTGCAGATCGGAGTGGGAACCCTGGAACTTGACGTCCTTGATGGTGTTGGCCCCAGGGGTCTCGCCAGAGGCCAGGTTAATAAGAAGCTTGAGCTTGGACTGGCCAGACTCCATCAGGTTGTCGATGGCCTCCTGACAAATGGGTGCAGCCGACTTGAGAGTCATCTTTCCAGTAGCTCTGTCCTTTCCTCCGGGAAGGTGAGAGGTCATGATGAGAGCCTTAGACTCAGTAGCTGCCAGGGCAGCGGCAAACTGGTTGGCAGTGAAGGCAGGGTTGAGGGGTACAAGCACTAAACCCAGCTTGGACAGACCCATCTGCAGAGCAGTGTACTCCCAGATGTTGCCTGCGCAGACAGCGACAGAGTCACCAGACTTGAAAACCAGACCCTGCTCACGGGCATGACCGTACAGCGAGTCGGCAAACAGATCAGAGAGCTTGAGCAGCTCAGAGAACGAAATGTGAGTCTCATTGGCGTGTTTGCTGGTTCGGTCGAGAATGGCGTCGACAGTTCCAGGCTGCTGGTAGGCGGAGATGAGGGCAGGGTACTCACCCTTGGAACCCCACAGTTGTCGCTGGGATGGCTTTGTGTAAAAGTCCCAAGAGTGAGACTCAATCAGGGCCGGAGAGGACCCTCCAGTGACCTCAGAGACGCCAGGGGTGGCTAGACCTGAATATGATCGCCGAGAGTTGCCATTGAGAAGCCGCGAGAGTGCTACCGGGCTGATTCGAGCGTTTCTGGGGATCAACCACTTGGGCCGGTCTTGCTCCGAAGTTGTGGGTTTAGAGGGGCGGTTCGAAGCGAGATGAAAGCTTCTTTGGGCGGTTGTGAGGCCCTGGGGGCGTGCTGAGAGGTGTGCGGAGGCTCGACGGAGAGTAGCAGGAGCTCGTGGTCTCAGCATTGTGGTTGGTTTGTTGTTTTACTGTCGGTGGACATGTCATGGTCTCACTTCCCTAGGTCTTTATATGTATGGACTCCTGGTGTGGGGTTTGGGGTGCATAAGCTTATGCTGGGCGCGGACATACTTCGGCGCGGGGAGAATCTGGGGTTGTTTAATTGTAATTGTGGGGTTCGAACGTTGGGACTTCCAATTCGGGCTAAAATCGGGGTCTAAATTAGAGATTTTAAGTGGGAATTAAGAGATTCGAACTTGCGAGCCACGATTTTTGCACACAATTCGGGCTTTTGTCGGGGTGCTCAACTCGGTCATTAGTCGGAGGTACAAGCAGAGACATCTGGAGGCTTGAAATTACCCCTAAAACGAAATTTAAAAAAACAATCGAAAGGGAACATGCCTTTGCTGAAATTTTCAATTGTCTTCCAGTCGATTTTACCATTCCAAAACATTGTAGCCTGTCATCCAGCTGGGTGCGTATAGTCGATCATTGCGGGATGCCTAGCTGCATATTGACAAACCTTATTTACCCCAAGTGACATTTATATATTATAATTAAATGAAAAGGAACATTTCACCAATTGGCAGCTTAACGTTGGGTGGTGTTTTATATGTTACATGAGGCTTTATAATAACTAATTGGATGTCGTTTTTTGCAAAGGCAGGTGGTGTTGCCAAGCAAGTCGTGTGGTCTTCATGCACAGATCGACGACTCAAAAGTTCAACGGTACATACTGGTACAGAAGATCATCTACAGGTTGTACCTGGTACAGTAATGTAATACTGTACATACTGTACGAAGGGAACAATAAAAATGACCACTGAAATCGGCGACAATACAGGGGTTTCATTTCCGGGAGAGCGTAGTTGTACGAGTTATTTTCATTGTGAGTCTACTGAAGGGCGAAAAAGGTTGTTACTCAAGAGGTGCTGTAATTGGTGGACTTGTATGGCTGGTATAGTCACGTACAAATACGCGGAAGCCAGTTAACCAATAGATAGATGTGCAGTAGGTAAAGAGAGTTGTTTTATAGTATCAAAAATTGCACTCCATTTCATTCCACACATGATTACTACTGGTACTGTGTAGTACAGTGTACAGTAAGGGGGTGGCAGGGGGTAGCAGGGGGTGGTTGTGCGGGGTCACGGTTACTTGTACAGTAGGGCTTAGTCTGGAATTCTAGCGGCAGGGATACCAGTACATTGCTTCAACTTATGTTCATTTTTTCGCTAGTAGTCTAGTCGCTAATTAAACAACTCCAACAGAGTGGGTGGGCTGTTCGGTTCGCGTTAACCTTGTTCTATATTTTTTGATCTGTAAGCAGCTAATTACCGGATACAAGGTCGGATAAGGTTTGAATGGAGCAACTTGCCTTGCCATGGCTATGGTGTGTTATATCTTCTGCCGTTTCACCACTAGAGGTTGATTCCAGTCTTTACAGCTGTTTCAATGTGATTTCCCCACCCGTGGGAACACTCAACAAACGTTCTCACCAGCAGGCAATTCTGCATCCCGCATTTGCGAGGCTTGCATATCCCCTCGGAGTTTGTCCGGAAGTATAATTTCATCCCACTAAGAAGGCAGTAGGAAGGGGTAGTAGCGCTATAATCTAAAAGTTCCATGTTGTTGTCTTGAAAGCCCTGTCTGGTTGTTTTTCATTTTTAATGGCGCGGCGTGACTGCTCAGTCAGGTGCGAGCCCTACGTTACGTTGCCCTCACAAAGCACCATTATAACTCCGGGCGTCCCCACAAACTGTAACTCCGGGTGCATCATGTCGGAAGGAGCTCCACATGCTCTTCTTGGTAAAGACATTCACATATCAGACCAGAAAACATGTCAATCAATAGTTTTCAAAAAATAAGACCCCGGGTACGTCACAATACAGTAGCGGGTACGTGCACATATACGGGTATAATGCCCAGTTCATGTGTGGCGCTACAGGCACAGTAGCACCTTCTGGTTACAGCACTAATTACTGTACAGTGGCTCGTGTTAATTACTTAAGCGCCTGGTTGTTGTTTTTTGCAGCAGTAGTTTTGGTGTCCAGCTAATTTACTGTACAGTAGAAACAGAAGCGCCTGCTGTTACAGCGTGTTGCTTCGGATTCCACGTGGAAAGATTTATTCCTGACTGCTCTCATCATCATTTGTGGTAATTTATTCCATTTTCTCGTGGCTATTTTTAGTTTTGACCTCGAAATGACAGATAACGACTGCCTGCCTGCCTGCCTGTCTGTCTGTCTGTGTCTGAGGTGAGGTGAGGTGAAGTGGAGCCCCGAAGTACCAGGTAGGGCAAACCCCAAAGTACAGTGTAGCCGGTTCGGACTTGGCGGGCATGGGGCGAGTGACGCTGTCAGACTGTCAGTGTTTCAAATCCATTGTACGACAATTACCAGTAGATGGCCACTGACAGTTGCTATTTTTGTTTTTTGTTTGGTTTATTTTTGTCTGTTCACATTCTTGCAACTCCCCAAGAGGAAGGGCGGAGGTATATCGACAGAGATAGGGCTGCCGGACAAACAAGCCGCTTGATGGCTGCTACAGCTTGGATGATGCGGCGAACGCAAAAATCTGCACAGATCGCCCAACGTATCTGATTAGTCAGGGAAGGGTCCGAGGCCTGAGACACTGGGGAGTATAATTGTAATATCTCGCAGTAACGCCATTAATAGCTCACACACAATAATCACTCATCGAGAAGAATAAGTCTATCTACGATTGACTGTGAAGCGTAAAATTCATTTACAGTGTATACTGTAGATGCAGTGGACATAATTGACCTAGATACTGTGCCCAAGCTGTCAATATGACCTATTCGCTCTTGAGCTGATCATGACACAGCCTCCTCGGAGCCTCGCCACGCCACGTACATACGGCTACATATCCCGCTCCGATTCTTCCACTTCCCAAGCAAAGCAAGCAAGGCTGAATCAGACAGCAGCTGGCACGCACCGAAACCGTAAAAATAAGTAAACGGCCGGAGGCGGATGATAGACCCACTGGACCCGATGCAGGGAGACCCCGGCCGAGCCGAGTAAGCTGGGTCACGTGCCTACTTGTAGCTGGTTGTGCCCTGCCAAGACAGTAGCGGATACGGCTGCATACGTATTTGGGTGTTTTATGGCCGAATCTGCTGCGGTGTATCCATTAATAGGTGCTCATTCTGTGCGTGGAGTGGATGTACGGTTGTACGATACGTGGTTGTACAGTGGGACTCGTCGGTTAAACTTGGGCGTTATAAATAATCATAGAATGGATAAGAGAGTGGTAAACGCTGTGTAGCTGTACTTAGTGGTGGTAGTTACAACCAATGGACAATTAAACCCAGGATTGATGGGCACGTTTATTTATTTATCTTGGTTTAGTATCGTACCGTTGTTGCTTAGTTGCCAGACACGTCAGAGGCCCTTTAAGGTGATGGCTTGTACCGTTTATGAATGTTAGCGTTTGCATTGCACGGCCTCGCCCCTCTCCTTGTCCCTCTATCGGGGTTCGGAGGTCAGCCGTGCCCGTGTGCCGGGAGCGAATAGAAATCCGTGGAAAGAAAATAGCAACCTCAAATTTGAATAACTAATGGCCTAAGAGCATCTGAATTAGTGTAAACTCGTTGTTGCCACCATTGTACAAGAAACTATTTTCGTTCCTGATTGACTGTCACGCTTGTAGTGGTTTTGTATCCGGGCTCCGACTTAGCCGCAGGATAAACCCTATCGCATGTCCATATGTGTGTATCATGACAAGAGCGCATGGACAGCGAGTCTAATGCAGCTGGATCTGAGGGCGGCTGAAAGAGATGGAAAAATGGCTCAAAGGTGACAGGTACCGGGCACTAATTCTGACAGCAAGGGATAAAGGCAAGTCTGATGGGAGCCACATGCCATATATCCTCAGTTTGTCTACTTGTTTATTTCTGTGCCTTTACGCTTTTTTGCTTGGTGCCACGGCTTGTCACCTCCGCCACTTTTTCGGAGCTCCGTTGTCTTTGCTTCTAGCAAGACTTTTCATTTCTCTCATCTGATTCAGCCTCACTGCTAAACTATACTCGAAAGTTTGATGCGCCAAGAAAAGTTATTTTGTTCAAATAACTCCGGGATATGGAACTAACGGTCTAGCTACACGATCACCAAGTGCCGTCCTACTGTAATTACGAGCTCCAAATGTCTGTTAATGTTGCAAATTCATATATCTATAATAAATAACTACTGGAAAAATCGGCATTGCCGAGACTCCACATGGGAAGATACCCAATCGTCGACATTGTCGAAATGCATTCCACAGGCTCGACAACAGCCGCTCTGGCCGTTTCGGTCCTTCTTCTTGGTGCCTACAGGGTACTCAAAGTGCATGGCCTTGAGATGGTTCTTGTAGGTGTCACAGCGCGAGAAACCTCCGGTCTGGTGGCACAGAGGCTCCTTCTTGTCATCCTGATGCTCCTTGGTCATGAAAAATGGGCATCGGAAAGGCGCGTCTCCCCTATGCGATTTAAGATGTCTGAACAGGTCGTTGGGTCGTGCAAATCCTCGGCCACACTCAGTGCAGGTGTGTGGTCGGGCCACCTCGCTGAGATGCGTAGACTTGTGGGTAGCGAGGTTGGAGAAGAACTTGAGGCACTGGGGACACTGCTTCTTTCTTCGTGTGGGGTGGGGCATGGGCTGAGGGATGGAGGTGGGGTAGTAGTACTGCTGCTGGGGAGGGTAGTACTGGGGGACCTGGGCCATCTGAGGCACAGGCACCTGAGGGACCTGAGCAACCTGGGGGCCGTAGTAGCCCATGTTTTGTGGTGGAGCAGGAGCTCGGTAAGTAGGGGGGAATACATGAGGCTGTGCGAGAGAGGTCAGAAGAGCCACAGGCGAAGGGATTCGGGCCTCAGTCTCGGGCGACGAAGGCGAGGGAGACGGAGGATGCTGGTGCTGGTGGTTCTGGTGTGAGAGCTGGTGCTGGTGATGCTGATGCGAGGGGTTGGGGAGTCCCAGACCAACTACACTGGGCAGGGTACATGTTCGGCAGTTGGAGGTGGGAAGATGCTGCGTGGTGGGGTAGTGGAGGTCTTGTGAAGAGCCCGAGTCGGTTCGTCGCTTCTTGAGACTGGGGGAATGCTCGTCATCAGAAGGAGATGGGGGAGTGTGAGGGTAATGGTGCTCGGGGAGTATCTGCTGGTGGCAAGTGCCGGTGCAAGAGGCCTTGGAGGGCTCCTGGTTGGTCAGGGACGATATAGAGAGTCGAGCGTCAGGCATGGTTGAATGATGAGTCTTCTTGTCTTTAAGTAGGTGTGTCTGTGTTTTGTTTCTTGGAATCACACTTTCATGAGATGTCTCTTCTCTTTTGGCGAGGCGCTTTGATGGACCCCCAGAGTATATATAAAGCTATTCGATTATCCAGCATTTTGGCTATTTGGCGGACATAACTAAAAAAGTAAAAACACTCGTTTTTGCCTTTTAGTAACCTTTAGGCTTCCAGTCTTTTTCCCTCGGACAAAAGACTGCAAACCTTGGCTGGCAAATAGCTACATGCCCCCGCAGATGAGGAGCGCAGATGAGAAGCTTAGCCAAAGGGGAGGGAACTTTGGGTTTGGCGTCTTACCAACAAAGTCCGGGTTTTGCCCAGTGGGTGCCATGGGAATACACGAGATGAAAAATAAATGAAAACAAGAGCAGAGTGGTACCCAAACACGCCTGAAGGAGGAGCAAGGGCACGTCTATAAACGGCAGAATACGTAAATATCCTTCGGTTCATCTCAACTAATCGCCTCTTGGCAAATACCGCAATCAGATTGGGTCTTGCCTGTAGGCTGCAAAAGAGCATTACAGAGACGTGACTGAGAGAGGTGTGTCCACACCGCGTGGCTAGCGGCACTAAAAAAATGGCTACTGGTCACAACACAGTCATTAAGTCCATGGAATTAGTAGCGTAGTAGGGTCGGCTAGTCAGAGAGTACCAGGGGAGGCTTGACAGCTCCACAGCAAAAATGACAAGTGCTATGTTGCCGGCCGTCTACCTCAACCGCACTCATTTTTTTATGGCCGCTCAAAGCTTCTCCGGTGGCTTTACGGTATGCCGCACATGATGCGGTAGAGCGGCTTAGTTATGTTGGAAACCTTGCCTTGCATATTTAAACCGGTTAATACCGCAATTGCTAAGTGCTAAACGGCGCATCGACCTCTATAAGCTCCACTACCGGTACAGAGAAGTAGCTCAGTTGGACAGGAGTAAAACAAATCGCACGTGTGCGGCTGAATAGGGTACGAACACAACAGCGACTGGACTGGAGAGAAATGGAATGCTTGCCATTTGTAAAAATCAAAAAGTCGTACAAAAATCTGACACAAGCCTTTATACACGCATTCCACCTCGGACAAGATACTGAATTTGGAGTCAGTTGTAACTGCTCTTGTTCGTATAGACAGCATGTTCTAATGCATCTCTGGGCTGTCCAGTAGCCCAGCTTCCAAGTGTTGAGAATGGCCCTCAGCTGTAAGGGTCATTCTTTAACCTCTGCCAACTACAAGTACCACAGTCCTGCAGTAGACCAGATACGCAAAAATTTATTCCTCCCAAACTGCGGCTCAGGTACCGGTGGTACGTACAGCACGGCTACCGACGACCCGTGCTTCCGCCCTGAGAGTATTTGATTGCTAAATGTTAACGACATCGGTCGACGTGATGCTTTCTTGCGGGCAGGAAAGCAAAAGTCTCTTATTTCGAGGCATTATAGATACTTTAAGCAACACTCAAGAGCCCTCTTGCCCAAATGTACGAGCGAGTTGCTCTCTACAACAGCCTGCTCCACTGGTGGACACAATTCCCCACTATCATATGCAATTCTCGGATTTATATGCATTGCATCCCAACTTTGTATCACGTCTGGAATCACGAGTGTATCTATGATAGCGTATTTCCTTTGTTCGGGCCATGAGGCGCGTGCTGTATAAACCCCAGTCATGGTACCCGTTGGTGAGGCTCTAGCAGCTAATATTGTGTATGAAGCAGGAAATGAAAGCCAAGCCTAGTCTCTTAGCCATAAAAAAATGAGCTGTCGCTTGTAAATTCTTGGCAGGCACGCAGCAGGGTTGATGGCAATATACGTTCCGAGCTATCGCTTGGCAATGTAAACAGGTTCTATCGATATCAGTATCGGACCCTGGTAAGTATACAGCCGTGGTCTCACCACCGCTACAGGGCTCTCTTTTCTA
Source organism: Yarrowia bubula (assembly GCA_900519075.1). Classification (NCBI taxonomy): domain Eukaryota; kingdom Fungi; phylum Ascomycota; class Dipodascomycetes; order Dipodascales; genus Yarrowia; species Yarrowia bubula. Next base: position 2,403,368 of record ULGX01000002.1, on the reverse strand, counting down.
GGAGTTATCCAATAACATAGCGTTTAAGTCTCGAGAGGCTCGTGAGCAAAGTCTACTCGAGATGGAATTCGAGCTGGTGAGGCAAACGGTATTCAGATTTCCCGGAGAAGCATTAGACTATCGTACAACCGTGCAAGGTGTGACGCGTGGCGATGAGCTAGCCTTTGCCCCATGTATAGCCACTCTAGGCGAACTGTTAACCCCTTCTGGCAGTGAGTGATATGAGTGTACAAACGTTACTAAACGGCGGACGGACCTTTCATCAAATCCGTGAATTGGTCCATTGCCTCATGATGCCGTATACTACCCTTTGAGGTCGACTGTATGGGTGAGCAAAAGGGTCATTGTCACTTTAGGGTCGTTGTTACACAGGCGGGGAACTTATGTGCCGGTTTTATAGAAAAGTTTTGGCTTGTCGCAACGTCTATACCCATGGCTATTGGTTGATCCCACGGCTTCAAGATTCCCTCGGAGTTGGTCGCTGCATGCTTCACGCGGGCTCCACATCGAGTTCGCATATCCCGGATGGGTCCGAAACTCAATGGAATGTTTTCTGGGCTTTCAGGAGTAGTAGTCGCTTCTGCCTTTCTCTGGCGGTTTGTTCGGTTTTTCCACAGCCAAATCCCTCCTCCAGCCTGGACTAAGAGAGGCTTTTAAGATTAATGTAATCGTCACCTGATAGAGTTTTTTGAGTTTAATTTCATAAATAGGCTCAGGAATGCCTGTTTGGGAAACACGCATATACCGTGGATGGCGAAAAGCCGACTTTACCACCACCACGAGGCTTTAAGACACGCGCGGAGAGTTACGGCCGTTACGGGGCCCACGAGCCACATGTACATGTAGGGATGTGTTGATTCTCGGTTGCTAGCCACATACATACAGGTCGGCGCAACTCAGTGCGCCCCGGCGTTTCTGATGCTGGTAAATGAAGAGCATACATCCGAGTGCTATCATAAGCACGGCTCACCCGCCACGCTGTGTCTCGGACTTGGCTCTCTGCCTCACCCCAAATCGCGTCCAAAGTTTGACCTGCGTTAAAGCTCAGCCGAACCAGCCTCAAGGTGGTCCCGAGGAATGCCTGGAGTTGCTGACTCAGCTGATAGGGAGTGTACAAGTAGGTACTATGGAATATTACGGGGGATGCCGGTGCTTCTACCGCATGGGGTCTGAGAGTACCACCTATATATAAGAGAGTCAATACAGTATCGTTCTACAATGTCATTTTTTCGGATCCAAGTTTATATTTGCTCACGAGATCACTCGAACTATCCAAGGTCGTGTTATAGTTATCCTCTATATACAGTATGAGCACCTGGACGCCCCATAAAAGAAACGAACAAGCCCCCGAGAATTAACCAGTACATGCACATACATGGCATCGGAGATGGTCCGGGTCTTTCTACGACCCCTCGATACGAGCCGGTGAGCCTATTTACGCCATACATCAATAATACATCTAATTAATTTGTCACGTATATACCTCGGTCGCTCTCAGCAAGGGGGCGGCTTCTTCCTAGGTGGACTTCTTGGCGGCCAACTTCTTCTTTTCCTTCTCAGCCTGCTTGATCATGACGGAGCTGACAAAAGTGCCAACAATACCGAAAGCAATCACCAGCAGAATCACGGGGATTCGGATGGCCCACACTCGAGGAGGGAAAAACTGGTGCAGGAAGTGGGACTCGTCCACGAAGGGCTGTATTAGTATGGGGGTGGACACGTCTTGACACACTTCAAAAGGTCAAAATCCAATTGATCTGTCAGTTGCCGCACATTAGACTGGCGATGTAATCTCCAAGTCACGACACAAACACGATACTCACAAGAATAAAAGTCCACGAGCTGTAGTAAACGAAAACAATGGTAGCCACGGCGAGCATACCGGCACCTACTAATTGATCGAGCTGGGTTAGATGATTCGAAAAGGACAGCTGGCGACACGAACTATGTCAAAGCTGTGGTTGAATGGGATATGAAACAATCATCTGGGCGTCAGGTGATCGCATGTCGTGTAATGATCACCTCTGTGTCATTATCCTGCTCCTGTTTCCAATACTCACCATGTTGTGTCTGTCGCGAAAGATGTGTGTCGCGTTATGCACTTTGTGGGAACCAAGTTCGTGTCCAAAAGTCACGTGCCGAGCTTAACTTTACGTGTAACGAAAGTGCAGCATACGTTGAGAATAATGTGATAACGGACGTTGTGATGTGTAAATCACGTAAAAAATCCTGATGGCCGTTTAAATGGCGTCATTTCATAAAAGTGTTTTCCCTTTATCTGCGACTCTGAGTGAAATCCTAGGCTTTTTGTACAAGTACTGTACTTGTACTTGTAAGTTGTTCATCATATGTGCATGCAGTTGAGCCACTCTAATATACTTCTACTTGTACACCCTCGTATAATTACTTGTACTCATGAACAGACGTGGCATCACTTGCTGGCTCCGTAAGATACAAGTACAAGTACAAGTACATGTACCGGTACATACTTGTACCAAGCGATTTTTACACACCCCCTACAAACGGCAGATAACAATCTCACAACGGTACACCGGTACTGTTTGTGTTACTATAGGGGGCCTTCGGCCAAGGCTGTGTAAGACCAATGACAAAACTGTTGGTATCATTGCGAGTGTGAGATTTTTGTGATCATTTTGATACCCATTAACACTCACATCTGTATCTAATTACTGTACATCATGTCCAAGTATATGCACATCTTGTGTGGGTCCAAAATCAGCTCGACTCACTGGGTCAGTAAGCAATTAGAGTTTCGGAGTCCGCCTGATGATGGTATTTCTGAAATACAATAACCGAAGGTGACAAAGCTATGGAAAGTCGATAAATTAGTAAATATCACGCACAACAACACACGAATGCCACAAAACCAATGCCAACGTTCTCGTAGCGCAGCAGATCAAGATACAACTCTTTCCGGAAATTAGGGTAAGGGTTATGCACCCCATATCATACGGCACTTGGGTGAACGCTACTTAAGCCCCCATGAGCCGTCTGTATCGTCCGTCACTAATGTCGCACTTTAAAACTGCCGCCAACGATTTCATTGACTTTGTCAACGCCTGCCCCACTCCCTATCACGTGGTACATGACGTGCGTGCCCGCCTTGTCAAGAACGGGTTCAAGGAGCTGAAGGAGAAGGCTAGCTGGAACATCGAGCCCAACGGACGCTACTTTGTTACTCGAAACGAGTCCTCCATTGTCGCATTTACAGTGGGAGGTAAGTGGAAGCCTGGCAACCCCATGGCCATTGTCGGTGCTCACACCGACTCTCCCACGTTCCGAGTAAAGCCTGTCTCCAAGCGAAGCCCCAGTGGAAACTTCTTGCAGATTGGCGTGGAGTGCTACGGAGGAGGAATCTGGCACTCGTGGTTCGATCGAGATCTCAGTGTGGCTGGCCGAGTGTTCGTGAAGGATCCCGCCACTGGGAAGTCCCAGATCAAGCTCGTCAAGGTCGACAAGCCCATTCTCAAGATCCCCACTCTGGCCATCCACCTCGACCGAACAGTCATGGAGAAGTTCGAGTTCAACAAGGAGCAGCATCTGACGCCCGTCCTAGGACTGTTGGAGAAGAATCTCAACCAGAAGAAGGAGGCTGAGGAGTCTACTGACTCCGAGGTTGACGCCACACCTCACCAGTCTCTGGAGGAGTGCCATGACCCCGCTCTTCTCGGCCTGTTGGCTTCTGAGCTCGATGTGACCCCCGAACAAATCGACAACTTTGAGCTGTACCTTTTCGACACCCAGAAGTCTTGCATTGGAGGTCTCAACGACGAGTTCATCTTCTCTCCCCGTCTGGACAACCAGGTCAGCTCCTACTGTGCAGCTGAGGCCCTCATCAAGACCCTCGACACCGTGGAGAACGACGAGTCAATTCGAGTTATTGGTCTGTTTGATCACGAGGAGGTTGGATCTCTGTCGTACCAGGGAGCCGACTCCAACTTCTTGCCTGCTGTTCTCGGCCGACTGGCTGGAGCACCCGGCCAGAACACCGAATCTGACGTGTCTATCAACTACCAGTCTCTCGCAAGCTCCTTCCTGCTGTCTGCTGACCAGGCCCACGCTTTCCACCCCAACTACCCTACCTCTTATGAGTCTGCCCACCGACCCGACATGAACCGTGGACCTGTCATTAAGGTAAACGGAAACCAGCGATACACCACTGACGGAGTTGGAATGGTGCTGATCCAGAAGATTGCCGAGAAGGCTAACCTGCCCATGCAGAAGTTTGTTGTAAAGAATGACTCGTCGTGTGGATCCACCATTGGTCCCATGTTGGCCTCCAAGCTTGGTCTCCGATCCATCGATATCGGCAACCCCCAGCTGTCCATGCACTCGGTGCGAGAAACCGGAGGATCCAAGGATATCTACTACCTGGAGAAGCTGTTTATCGAGTTCTTCAACAACTTTGTGGAGACTGACAAGCAGATTGTCTACGAGGAGTAACTAGCATAACAATAAAATAGCATCATATTAGTACAGGTGCCCGTGTGCATATGTGTATTACTATATTTTTACTGGCTGTACCAAGTGTACATTTTTTTCCCTACCGGTACCCTTACTTACCACAGTCAACCTGTAACCGTACCTATTAAACCTCCTTCTTAAACACCTTCCAGAACTTGGTACGAAGAGACTCCTTCTCAAATAAGCGTTCATACGAAGAGGTCAGCTCGGCTGCTCCTCCGTCTCCGTCGTCATCCATGCTACCAAAGTGGTCCGAGTGGCATGCTCTAGGGGTCCCTTCACTAGCGGTAACCATATCCTTGTAAGAATAAGTTCCAGTGAAATCTGTAAAGTCGACCCCCAGATCACCGTTAGCGTCCCCTGTAACAGAGCCAGCACCACTAGCTCCGCTGGTACCGCTAGTCTCACTGGTTCCGCTTACCCCACTGGCACCACTGATGCTAGCACTAGCATCACCGGTGTGATTACTCGCGCCGTCCTGAAAAGAGGAAACCGACCCCGAGTAGTCGCTTCTACTCAAGCCGTCCCCGCTTCTCCCTCTTTTAGCCTTTTTGAAAAACTCCTTGCTATGTCGTTTGGTATCACTCCATTTGGCCTTCCACTGGTCTCGATGTCGCTTGGGCGTACTGGCGGTAGTCATCCCACTCGCCATACCCACATCCTGGTACAATCTTGCATCCCTGCCTCCGTGCCTGATCATCATGTCAAGAGCATCTGAAGGGGACACTGTTTTGTTTGGACTGGGAGTAGCGACAGCCGTGCTCCCGGAGTCTGTAATCACCACGTTCAGCACACTGGGGGAATCTGAATCATCCTGCCAGATATCTGCCATGAACAGGTTGCCAACAGGATGGCCTCCACTGCTTACAGAAATCCGTCCCAGCATGGGCTTTTTCCGTTGGATGTACGGCGTAGTGCCAGCAATGGTGCTATGGATTCCGGACGATTCGGGTGTGATAGGGCTGGTCGAGTTGACCATTGGGGGCGACATCCCATTGCTGTTGTCGGAAGACTCCAGTGTGTCGAAAAGGGCCATTTCACGATCTCTTCGTTGTTTTTTGACGACTAGTGGGCAAAAGAAGTTATCTACTTCGGGTGACACACAAGGGGTCAAGTCGGGCGTGTAGACTAGGCTGCGGCCGTCCAGTGCTCTTAGTAGTGACACAAACGAGGTTCCTCGGAACTCTAGCTGCTGTGGATGCGGGTTGTAAGACTTGGATGACTGTCGAAAGTCTGGGAGATTGTGGTCGATGGTTAATTCCTCCAGCTTATGAGATGATGTCTCAATGTAAGTCGGCTTCAGCATGGTGGCGGTATGTGAGAGGTAAAAGTATCGGGTATTTGTGTAACCTGTGTCTTGGGTATCTCTGGTATCTCTAGGCCTCGAATGTGAGACGGTATCGTCGAGCAAATGTAGCAGATCACCAAATCTGGGGTGGCGGCTTCCTGTTTCAGCGTTTATTGGAGAAAGACCGTCTCTTTTTGGATTTGGTGGGGCTGATAGCGTATGTTCGAGGTCAAAGTCGGGACATGCGTAATCTCAATGGCTTCATGTGAGGCTAGAACCTTATAGTGCGGGGACAATGGGAGATACTGCTTGGACGCCATATATGCTGGTTTTCTGATCTGATAAGAAAAATAACCGCTGTAAAGCAGTTAAGGGGCTCCAAAGAATCGACTGATACCCAAAAAAAGTTCAATATATCTCAAAAAGTGTCCACCGACCGACCTCGGATGTTTGCTCACTCAACCTTTGTCCCAAACTCTAATTATGTATCGTTTGGGACCTATGATGCGGCTTTTAATGGGCTGGACCTTTGCTTCTGTGTTGGAACATTGCTGGATCGGCAGTAATTAACTGCACAAGGTACAAAATTACACTCCAAAAAGACAATACAGCCGTTGATCTTGGAAAATGGTTGGAGGAGTTGTTGGAGAATGGTATTGTGATAGGTGTACCCGGTTCGCACCAATTTAGCTACTATAGTGACATATTATGGACCTATACGAGTGCGACATGTTGTTCACGTTGCTCTCATTTCTGACAGTTTCACTGCCACAGTTTTAATTATATTGGGCCAGATTAAGGTTGGGCTATTTACGTACACAAACATATTGTTATGAGCCACGACGTCATAGGAGCCACGCGAGAATGCGTTTCAAGCGAGACAGCGGGCTCGAAAAAATAACACGAGACGAAAAATTTGGCGAAAAATAAAAAAGAAGTATACTAAGGGGTCAACCCAATAAAACTAAGGGGGTTCGCAATCGTCATACCACCTTTACGGCTGCTACAGCCTCTCGAGAACTGCACGTCCATGCAGGGAGATGACAATAATAGCAAGGCAGGCGGCAGTGTCACGTGCCTCCTCCAGCCGCGCTGCATCATGTCGAGACTTGCTGTTGGACGGTAAAATGAGTGCATTTCGCAGGATTGCAGGTTTGACTACATGAGTAGGGGATGTGTCGAATCGACCCATTGGCTGGTTAACCATCTGCTCACTGAACACTCGGCGTAATTCACGCATCCATATTATTATATTGCCGACTGTTTCAATTCGGGCTATGATGGTTCACATTGTTCGTAACTCAACTGACTCCAAAGTTTACACAGGCCAGAAACAACAACACGGCAGAAGCGCAGCTGTGGTGACGTGTCCTGTTTGACGAGTGTGTGGGCCAGTGTGTGTCCTGAAACAACAGAATTTGGTGGGGTAGAGGGGGGCACGGCCCGTTAGATAACTAATACATTAAACACACCATTGTTATCTTAGCCCAGCACCCACAAACTGTAGCCAAAACGAGTAGCCTGCTGCATGCATGGATGGGACAATAGGGGAGAAACAGACTTGTCCATAGTAAGCTATACTAAGCTAAGGGTCCCAGCAGTAGTGCAAGCTGTTTCGGAGAGATCAGTCTATCGTAGACGTGCCAGTACGTGTAGAGAGAGGCAGAAAATAGCCCAGCGGAAAAATAGCGATACGAGAAACGGCACAGAAACCGCTCAGCTGCTGCCTTCCAGCGCCCCACAAGACCACACCCACCCAAACCATTCTCCCAGCAAACTCTGGTATCGCGCATCGTCGGCCCACAACAAACATACAGCACATACCCATCGCAAAAAGGCTCCCTTCTACATACACCCACGCAACGCAATTGCGCAAAAAACAGCCCGCGTAAAAACAGCCATGCCCGCACCGTCGATTGCAAAATCGTACTCGCGGTCTATGGGCCTCAACCGCTCCGACGACGAGCAGTCCCCCCCGCAGACTTACGCAAACATGCCGGGTGCGTTTGCTGCCCCCCGAGGCCACCAGTCGCACCCGTCCCAGTCGTCAATCGATCTCCAGCCAACGTCGTCGTACACTAGGGACCACCACCACGATGAGCCTACGTCGCCAAAAAAGCACCACGGCATGCGCCACAGTCTCAGCAAGCGGTTTTCAGGCTCGTCCAAGGCTCTGAGTTCGCTGACTGGGCTGGGCCGACGAAACTCCAAACGACGAGGAGACTCCAGTGCCGGCAGCAGCGCCCCGACATCACCTGCTATCGAGGACTACGCCGCCCACTCGCTGTCGCACTCTCATGCCCATGCCAACACTAGCGTGCAGTCTGTGACGTCACAACAAACACACCTAGGCAACGTTAGTCAGCAGTCCTTCGCAACCGCCCACGGCCACTCAGCAACCTCTCTCGGCCAAGGAGGCCAGACCTCCCGAAACGTGTCTGGCAGCTCCACCGTCTCCGGCGCCGTCCCCCAGGGCAGCTATGGAGTCCCCGAGAAGGCTTATGCCCCTGCCGTTGATAAGTCCCAGCACACCGAGGCTGCAGGTAACAACAGCTTCTACAACCGGACCCTCGACCCTGGCAGGACTCTGGACCCTGGCCGTGGAGGCAGCGTGCAGTCTCACACTGCCCCCGCTGCCCCTGCTGTTGCCTCTGCTCATGCCGCTGCTGCTGCATCCTCCCACACGCCCGCAAACTTTCCCCAAGTAGCAACTAAATTTGGGTGGGAACAACAACAGCCGCACACGAGCATGACACAGAACACGGAGCACGACGAGCACGTCCACGACCAGACTTCTCAACATCTGGCCAACATGCACCTGACCAGTGACGGTGCTAGCAGCGACTACGAGGAGGAGCAGCAGCATCAGGACCAGCATGCAGGATTGGGCCTGGGACTACACCACGACCCCCGACGCATGAGCACTGCTTTCCAGAACCGGGCCGAGGAGCCCAACCCTGATGAGCCCGACCAGGAGCTGGACGACGACTACGAGTACGAAGACTCCCGAGAGGTGCTGGACGACACCAGAGACTACTCTGCTCAGGAACAGTACGCCCAGGGGTACGCTCATCAGCTCGAGCAGGAGCAGCTTCAGCGACAGCATCTTGAACGACAGCAGCTTGAGCGACAGCAGCACGAACGACAACAGCTTGAGCGACAGCAGTTTGAGCAGGAGCAAGAGCAGCAGCGACACCAGCGACAGTTGGAGCAGCAGCGAAAGTTGGAGCAGGAGCAGGAGCAGTTGCAGCGACAGCAGTACGAGACCCAGCGACAGGCCCAGCTGGCTGCCCAGCAGCAGGCTCAGGCTCAGCAGCAGGCTCAGCAGCAAGCTCAGCAGCAAGCTCAGCAGCAAGCTCAGCAACAAGCCCAGGCCCAAGCCCAGGCCCAGGCCCAGGCCCAGGCTCAGGCCCAACAGCAGGCTCATCTGCAAGCTCAGCAGCAGGCTCAAGCTCAGGCTCAGGCTCAGGCTCAGGCTCAGGCCCAAGCCCAGGCTCATCAGCTGGCCCAGCAGCAGGCTTACCAGCAGGCTCAGCAGCATGCACGAGAGGCCCAGGCAGCGTCGCCCCCACAGGCCCAGGCTCCTGCTACACAGTCACAGTCCCCCGTCACGATCCATGTGGCGCCCGGCACTCATGTGCAGCAGCACTCGCAGCCCCAATTGGCACGCAGCTACGAGCCCCAGTACACTAACAACGACAGTGTGACTGCCCACTCCAGTGCCCACACTGCCCACAATGTCCAGAGCCGACCTCAGGTGACCATCCCTGCCGCCACGTCACCCGTGTCACTTTCTGGCTCTCCAGTGTCGCCTCGACCCCCCATTCCCCAGACGCAGCCTATTCAGCAACAGCAGCCCCCTGCACCTTCGCACGCTGCTCCCGAGGTCCCCAAGGCGTCGTCTCCTGTCGCCACCAAGGCATCGTCGGAGCTGCCCAAGACCACCGAGGAGTGGAAGGAGAAGGGTGCCGCCACGGCCGTCAAGACCGAGGTCACGCCGTCTGGCGAGTCCACCACAAAGATCATCCGAAAGGGCGTGAACGATTTCTCGTTTGGCCGACCCCTTGGTGAGGGTAGTTATTCTACAGTGAGTATTACAGCAAGATAGGAACAACAATCAACTTTAACTAACACAGGTACGAGCAGCTGTCGATCGACACACTCTGCGAGAGTACGCCATCAAGGTGCTTGACAAACGACACATCATCAAGGAGAAGAAGGTCAAGTACGTCAACATTGAAAAAAATACGCTCAACCGACTTGGCGACCACCCCGGTATTGTACGACTCTACTACACCTTCCAGGATGAGTCGTCCTTGTACTTTGTGCTGGATTACGCTGCCAACGGAGAGCTGCTTTCTCTGATCAAGCGAACCACCTCTCTCAACGAGGAGTGCACCAAGTACTACGGTGCCCAGCTGCTGGACGCAATCGACTACATGCACAACAAGGGTGTGGTCCACCGTGACCTCAAGCCCGAAAACATTTTGTTGGACGACAAAATGCGCATAAAGGTGACTGATTTCGGTACCGCCAAGCTCATGGAGCCTCTCAAGGACACCGATGGCCACGTTACCGAAAAGTACCCTGACGATGTCAAGGCACATTCGTTTGTGGGTACTGCTGAGTATGTCTCTCCCGAGCTGCTCACAGACAAGGCGACCGGCAAGTCTTCCGATTTCTGGGCCTTTGGTTGCATTCTGTACCAGATGCTGGCCGGCCGACCTCCCTTCAAGGCTGGCAACGAGTACCAGACTTTCCAGAAGATTGTCAAGTGCCAGATGTCGTACCCTCCCGGGTTCCCCTTTGTTGCCCGTGACCTGATCAAGCGTCTGTTGGTTGTTAACCCTCGTCAGCGACTGAAGATGGACCAGATCAAGAGTCACCCCTTCTTTGAGGGAATCGACTGGAACGACAGAAAGGCTATCTGGAAGGGCGCACACCCCAAGCTACAGCCCTACCGACCTTCTGCCAAGTCGTCCAACCCCATGGCTCGACAGGCTGCCATGCCTCCTCATGTCCCCTCTACTCAGGTTCAGCCTATGGCCCCCCGACAGATCCCCAACTACAAGGCATTGCAGCAGCAGTACCGGGCTCGACAAGAGGCTCAGGCCAAGCAGAGTGCCCATGCCGCAGCTGCCGCTCTGGCCATGAAGCCCTCTGCTCCCTTTGCCAAGAAGGATAATGATCTGAGCCCCACCAACTCTGGAGGCAAGAAGAACGGCTCCAACACGTCTCTGCATCTGCAAACCAAGACGTCTGCTCCTCGACGAGCTGGTCAGACTGGACCCTCTTCCTCTACCGAGCGACTCCAGAGCCCCGACAAGGCATCTCCCAGCCCCACCTCGGCCACTCCCGCTGCCGCCGCCGCTGCATCTAACGGTGCGTCTGCTGCCTCTGCCGCCGCCGCTGGTGCCGCTGGAGGAGGCATGGCTTCTCGACAGTTCCGAGCTGCCGCACCTCCCGTCACATCGTCCATGCCCGGTGGGTTCCCCAACCCTGCTCTGGCTGCTGCCACCATTGCTTCGCCCCCACCGGCAGAGCCCGTGAGCGCACCTGCTTCTGCTCCCGCTCCTCCTCCCCAGGCATCGCCCCAGACTCAGCATGTTCAGTCTATGGTGCTCCCTGAGGACCAGGATCTGCCTGGACACCGAGAGGTTCAGCAGCAGCAGCAGCAGGCTCCTGCACCCGCTGCAATCCCCGGTATTCCTTCGATTGCCGCGGCTGCTCCTGTGGCTGCGCCTGCGGCTGCGCCTGCTGCTAACGTTGGCGATACCACAGTGGCCTCCGTGCACCCTGGCGACACTACTCAGGCTATTGCGGATGCCGAGGAGGACGAGGACGAAGCTGAGGTGCTTCATGCCACCGAGTTGTCTGGTAAGCCTCCTCGAACCAACCTCGACAACCCCCCTCTGCTACCTGCTGCTTCTCAGCTTGATGCTGAGTTTGCTGGACTCATGATGGCTCATGACGAGCGAATTCTTAAGCTGGGCCACATCTACTGCACAGCTACCAGCCGGAAGGAGGAGGACGAGGAGAAGGAGCACCACACGCGACTATCCAAGTTTTTCACCGGCCCCAAGAAGAAGCGGCGAATTTTCCTCGTCACCACTTTGTGCCGAGCGCTGGTCGTGTCTATGGATGACAAGCGAATCCGAGTGGAGATTGATCTCATGTCTCCTTACGTGGGTGTTCGGGAGTACCCCGATCGAAAGAACGGCGGAGGTGTGTTTGCCATGGAGGTGCAGCAGCGAGTCTACTACATTGAGGACTCCAACGGATCTGAAGAGTGGATCCGAGCCATCTCCAAGGCCGCCGAGTATGGCGAGTTCCGAGAGATTGTGGCTGCCCAGCACAATGCCTCTATTGCTAACGCTGCTGCTGCTTCTGCCATTACCCACATGCCTGGCACCGCTGGTCCTGGCCATGCTGCCGCTGCTGCCGCCGCTGCTCGGTCCAACCCTGCTACGCCCAATCTCAACAACGGCGCTGCTGCTTTTGGTTCGCCTTCTAACGCTGCTCAACCTGGCTCTCCTTACTTTGACTACGTTGGCCATTCCAATGCCATGTACTCATCGCCTCAGCAGCAGCAGCTTCCTTCCGCGTACGGAAGCAACACGTACAAGTTCCAAGAGGCCCCTGCTGTACCCAAGGCCCCTGTGACAACTACCACGTCCAAGTTTTTGGCTCGAAATGAGGAGCGAAAGCAGCTGCGACGGTTGGGAAACAGACAGCCCAGTTAGACATGGTAATCATTTAATAATATGTTGTAATAGTGACTAGAATTGTAGATGTTTATGTGAGTTGTGTTAGTGTCGGAACAAGTTCGGATGCACCCAAAGTCAATTCACACGGGGTCCTGGAGTGTATTTTAGTGAGTCAACCGTCAAAAGCCGCAGTGTTATGCACAAGAAAAGCTGGGGAAGAAAATCACCCTGGGTGGCTGAAAATTCGGGAAAAGTTCATAAAAGATACGGAAGTAGTAACAGATACACAACCCAACAGTCTCAGTGGATGATACACTTACCTCATTAACGATAGAGCCTTTTTCCAGCTACCGGCTGCGGCTTGTAAAACCTGAGAAAATTACAGTTTGAACTCGTTTAGAAGAGCCACAGTTTTGTGCACAACAAGGGGAAATGAAATGGAAGCGATTGGGGAAGGACAGAGAAAATGGCAAGAAAACATAAGGCTTCACAGCGTTCTTCATAGACTTGACTCCCGCATTCCATAATAGGGTGGCGTGGTTGCCACACAGTGCCCAAGTTTGTACACCTTGGTTGGCCACCCAAACCCACGAGCCTTCCAACCCTAACCCTAAAGATCCAGAAATTTCCACGCCCACAACTATAAATGTGCTTTTCTCCCCACATCTTCCCGACCCACCACAACCACAAATGTCCGCCGCCATCAAGAACGTCAAGTCTCTCGCTCCCCTGCTCGACCGAATTCTCGTCCAGCGAATCAAGGCTGCTTCCCAGACCGCCTCCGGAATCTACATTCCCGAGAAGAACGTTGAGAAGCTTAACGAGGCCAACGTCCTTGCTGTTGGACCTGGTGCCCCCAACATGAAGGGTGACATCGTCCCCACCTCCGTCAAGGCCGGTGACAAGGTTCTGATCCCTCCCTTCGGTGGTTCTTCCATCAAGATCGGTGATGAGGTGAGTATAATTGGCGGAATCAAGTGGAAGCATCAATGGATGGGAACCAAAGCTGTGTTGCAGCGATCCATGGGCTTATCGGAAGCATCAATGGATCACTACCAAAGCTGTGCTGCGTTGATCCATTGATCCTCCATAACAACTTCAGGCAGGTTGTCTCACACACCCACGCCTCAGATCATTCAGATCAACAATACTAACGCAGGACTACCTCCTCTTCCGAGACGCTGAGATTCTCGCCAAGATCAACGAGTAAACGTGTAAATATAATTTGTATATATCGACTGGGCTTTGAGTGTGTAATGTGAGACCTGTACTGATAGTAAAAGAGAATAAGCACAATTAGTCAGGTACTGGTACGGTAGGTATGTAATTACGTAAAAGGTACAAGTAGACAAACCAGCACCATAACCCATAATGATATCTACAGCTCTGGAGTATTAGTTAACAATATCGATTAGTATGATTATTTATTTATATATGTACAATTGTTTGGGTAGCTAGGCTGATTGCTTCAGTTTATCAGATGAAGACTCAGATCCAGTGGAGCCAGGTGCAGACTCAGATACAGCAGAATCAGATGCAGACTCTGATACACTCCTAGTACCCGGTTCGTCAGATGCAATTTGAGACTCTGTGTTCTCAATTCCTTCAATTCCTTGTGCCTCCATCTTGGCAGCTTCTCTAAGAGCCTTTCTCTCAGCAATGGCTGCCTTCTTCTTGCCCAGTCTCTTGGGCTTCTTTTCTCCATCGGCACTCCCTTCAGGCTTCGCAGCCTTCTTGGAGGGCTTCTTGGCAGCCTTGACAGTAATAGGTGCCTCGTCCAGCTCAACACCAGTCTGAACGACTGTGTATGCAATTCTCTCCAGCAACACCTCATCGCGGCTATCTTCCGCGTCAAGAATAATGCTCATCTGTCCACGTTTGGTAGCCTTGTAGTCATGATCGTTTCGAGCCTTGATACTCTCTTCCGAATTGCACATATTGGCAATCAATGCAAAATCCGACTCTTCTTCAAGCGACTCCCATCCGAGCACAATCACGTTATTCAAACCAGGCAGTTGAATTCCCTTGAACTGTCTCAAGTTGCACACAATAGCCTGGGGCATGTCTTTGGTAGCCTCGTTGGTCGGATCAATGGGGGTGGAAAAAAACGATTGGCAGAACTCATCCATCTTGGAAGGATCCAAATCAGCCACATGGGCAGCGTTAACACCCACCTTTTCAAATGCCTCCTTGTACTTGTCAGCTTTGAACGACTGAGTAGTCAGAATCAGAGCACGGTCAGTAGGTCTGCTCCTAATAATGTCCGAAGCTGCCTCAAAGTATAGCGGGTTGAGGAACAGCTGCTTATTGTAAAATCGTTTTCGCATCACTCCGGTGTATCTGTCGTTGTAGAAATCTCGGACAGCAGCAAACTTCATTTTCAGATACTCGCCTCTGTCTCGAGCCAGAGACGCAACGTCCTGTAGTTCCTCAAGAGCCAATCCCAGATTAACAGGAGGAAGCCCCACATTCATGCAAGGAGCTCGTACAGAAGGTTTAGTGACAAGCTTGACATCCACGTCAGGAGATGTGATGGTGTAGGGTGCCTTGACCATGTTGTGATGAGTAAGACCAATGTCAACGACAGGTCGACCTTCACTCCAGCCCAGCGAGCCCAATAGCCGCTTGTGAAAGGGCTTGAGCGTGGCTCCAGCGAATACTACTTGAAGAGGTGGGAACTCCATGAGTTCCGATCTCATGTATCCGTTTCTCAGAGATGCAATATAGTTGCCCAGTTCGATGATGGGCTTTGTGTGGTTCTGGACCTTTTGAGTCTTGGTCTTGAGAATGAACTTTTCCTGGGGCAGCATGACGTCGGCATCGTCCACAAAGATAGATGATAGCTGCTTGAGGTTCAGACGATTTCGGAAGTCAGACTGGAGAACGTCCATAAGTCGTGTAGGGGTAGTAATGAGAACCTGGGGGCTAGGAGCCTTTCTCAGCAGAGCCAGCTGCTCTTTTTCAACCTCAGGAGAGGCTCGGTACATTAGCTGGGCCACAGAAGCCTCAGCCTTGACAGTGTCTTCCTGGGTCTTTGTGTTGGCCTTGGAAATATCCAAGAGACGTTTCAAATGCTGTTTTCCAGCCAGCTCGGATGACACAATCAGGAGATGGTTGACTCCAAAGTCTTTCGGGTTCTGGGAGTTAAGCACGTTGATTCGATCTTGTTTTGACAGAAGAGCAACATCTAGAGCAGTCGACACTCCACATCCCGATAACGAGTTCCACACAAGCGAAATGTCCGAGTTGACGATAGACAGAAACTGCTTCTGGGCGTACTCGGGTTCCGAAGCGGCCGAAATTGCGGAGCTGATTTCGCTAGCAATCTCAGTAGGGACCTTGAGGTCAGTCCAAGTTCTCGCTTTGGTATGGTCAATAGAGAGGTGGACATCGGGAGTTTGGAGATTTAACCGGAGAGGTCCATTTAGAGGCAGCTTACTTTTCTCGAAGGTCTTGTCTTTTGGTCTCGGGGCGTTTCTGGGCTTGTTAGAGGGCGGTCTGGGGCCTTTGGACTGTCGGAAGTCATTTTTCGGTCTCGATCCCGGTTTGTAGCTTCGTTCGGGTGCTTTAGGGCCGCTGTGATAATAGTTTGCAAGTGATAGGGGTTGTAGTGACGTTTTTATCGGTATTTTGGCCAGTAGATGCCTACTCTGGATGCTGGTTCGCCACATGTTAGTGTGCAGAGTTTGGGCTTCGATTTATTTGAGCTTCAATTTATTTTCACTTCATGCAAGTTTAATCTGTGGCGATAAAAATGTCAACTCCCAACGGAGATAAGCCAAATGGGGTTAAGATGTAAAATGGGGTCAAGGACACGAAGGAAGGCATTTCATTTCAACTGAGAAAAAGATAATAGTAGTTGAGGGATGGATCATAGGAACCTCTGCTACATAATAAACATGTAGATATTTATGGTACAGCATTTACACATAATGCAGCTATTCCAGTTGTCTCTTGGAGTCCTGACGATTACGAGGTTTGGTATCGTACGATAGGAAGTAGCTACAGGCTATGAAGATGATTCACAGCTTGTCAAATGAATGAAAAACATGTTCTTTGTTTGAGATTAATTTTACGTGCCCAAATGTCCTTTGTTCAGTTGACTGGTAGAATCTTGACATTTCAGTGCTGCCTGCCTGCCGCTGCCTGAGAGCCCGAAATGGACAACATCGCCACTGTCTGAATAATAGCCCCAGAGTTATGCAACTCAGAATGTATCATGATAAAGTGACAGAAAGACCAATTTATAAAATTTTCTACCGCAGGGCCTTCCCAACACCGTTTTTTAAGACAGGAAGCCGCCGTAAACTTCTTACAAATTAAGCTCATTTCAATTAGAAAGTTGTGTGAGAAATCAATTTAGTTGGCTTCTTTGTTTAAAGCATTTAATGACCTGTCAAGTCTTGGTCCTTCTCGTGCCTGAACTACGAGCATCGTACTGTACTATACAGCCGCATGTCTTTTTATTAATACATTCTCAGGGTCATTGTTTGTGCCTGAATCCCGTAACATCTTTTTGCCACCTGTAAAGATGCTCATTTCCGAGGCTTTTGACTCTGGCTCTCCCTCCGCACTTTTATTATTGACCAAGCTAATTATCGTGAATGTTATTGGACTGGCAGAACATCCCAGTTACTGCTGGAATCAGCTTAAGAGTATGAGCTGCAATTATTGTGTTTTATACGCTCATATGCACCTGGTTTTGAGCAAGCCAAGACTCGGCATTCAGGCCTGTACCTGTTTTCAGTTGTCGGCACAGGCTTGACAGCTTGCTGTGTTGGTCATGCACCCTGCTTTTAACCCTTCAGCATATCACCCAAGTCTATTTGATCAGAGTCACGTTTAGAGACCAGATAACAGAGTGTAGAAAAAGAGCGGTAGGAATTGAATTCTTAGAATACGCGTACCAAACACATCCCCTCCAATAATCCGCCCCCGAAAGTGGCTCGTTTTCCGACTTGCTGATCCATGCATGTCTTGCATAAGCACAATTCGCCTCGATACCCCACTGATTAAGTTGGCGCATGGTCTACAGAAGGGTGCATGCAAATAAATAGCAACGCAACAGGAACCCGGTATATATACCTACAGTACGCAAATCAGCAGCCACACCACCCCGCGTCCAACACATACGCCAACATCAATCTCATCGCCTCTGTTACTACACAATGGAGTCGCCATCAGCGATAATCGCCCCAGTGGTGGAACATGTGCAGGAAGCCGCAGAAGCCTTTGTGGAGGAAGCTACGAGTACCCCCGCGGCAGTAGTCAGCAATGCTCTGGCCAAAAGCGCATATGCCGCACACACATCTCTGTCGTATCTGGCCTGGGCCTTTGGCCTGTGGTTTCTGCGACTTATCGGCTGGGTCTGTTACGGCATTCCTACCTACGTTCTGGGCCTTCTGGGCAGAACCATCAACATCTCCCTACAATTCTCTTCTTTGTGAGTATACTCGACACATCATAATTCGCTCTAGCTAACACAGACTACTGATTCTCATTGCCCTTGTGGCCGTGGTGGTCGCGGTAGTACGGTACAAGTACCTGACGGTGTACTCTCGACTACCACAGGAACAGCCTCGACAGGAGCCCGAAATTGACATGTACGACGAATCTGACGGCGAAGACGAGAAGACAGGCTTTGCAAACTACTTTGACGAGTTTCTGTCGGCCGTCAAGATCTTTGGATACCTGGAAAGGCCCGTTTTTCATGAACTCACAAGACACATGCAGACCTGGAAGCTGTCGGCTGACGAAATGGTGCCTCTGGACGACGAGCAGGGATTTTCCGTGGTTGTGGAGGGAACTGTGCAGGTGTTTGCCAAACAGTCCAGTTTTGTGCAGAACCCTAGCAGCGTGCCCGACTCCCGAAAAGAGGACTCCATCATGTTCAACGGAGAGAGATACACTCTGCTGTCGGAGATCAAGAACGGAGCCCCTCTGACCTCGCTGTTCAACATTCTATCACTGTTCACTGACGATTTGCAGCTCCACAAGAATTTCGACAGCGCCGTCAATTCACCTATGGCTTCAGCTTCTGATGTTCCCAACATGTCGCTATCTGCCGACGGCTCAGAAGATGTGCAAAAGGGCGAGCCGCAGTTTGGAGAGCGGTTGTCTGAGAAACCCGCTACTAAACTGTCTGTGACAGTCCGAGCAGCGACAGACTCCACAATCGCAATCATTCCCGCTGCAGCCTTCAGACGAATCACCAAAAAGTTCCCCCAGGCCACGGCACATATCGTGCAGGTGATTTTGACTCGTTTCCAGCGTGTCACGTTCCAGACTGGACATCATTACTTTGGTCTGACACCCGAAATCTTCCAGACAGAGGTCAACCTCAACAGCCATGCTCGCAACGAGCTGCCTAATTACCTAAGAGAAGGTGCTGTGAAGAAGCTCAACCAGGTTTATGACGCTTCTCAGCTGGGAGGCCGACCCAAGAAGTATACCGTCACTCTCAACAAGAAGGCCAAGGGTAGCAAGCGTCAGCGATTTTCCGTGCAGCTCAACAACCAGGGCCAGTTGACCAGTCAGAGCCGCATGGTCAGTTTGGATTCGTTGGAAGCTGTTGGTGATCACATGAACCCCGGTGATTTGTTGACTAACGTTCCTCTTTCTCGTCAGGAGAGACCCGTGTTCGAGTTGTCCAGTGTCAAGCACAAGGCCAGTATCCAAAACTTGTCATTCAGCGGCAATGACGACGAAAACGAAGATACCGCCCTCCGAACTGCTCTAGTTGAGGCTATTTTCAAGGTACTTGGTATCGACAGAGACTCGATTCAGTCGTCTATCAATGCTGTAAAGACCGTTTCCAACACAGCCTCGCCCATGTTCACTGGTGCCAACACCGGAACTAGCAGCGGGTCTCTCGGAGACGAGCTTCGAAGCCGTCGAAATGGCCATGATTCACTTGGAAGTTCGCATTTTGGCATTGGATTACCCTCGGATCGGTCTCAGAACTCTTTTTACGCTCGTTCCGAAACCTCAACTTCCAGTCTCGATGAAGATTCGCTAATGGCTGCGCCTTTTGACACTATTCGAAATGATATTGCGCAGTACATGGATGTCGTGCTGTTCAAGAAGGACTCGCTACTCATCAAGCAGGATGATCCCACTCCTGGCCTCTACTACTTGATTGATGGTGTTCTAGAGGTTGGATACACCGACCACCACAAGATCTACCATGATCTGTACACCGTCCAGCCCGGTGGAGTGGGTGGATACATCGGGTCTATTCTCGGACATCGATCGTTTGCCGATCTACGAGCTCGAACTGATGTTTACGCCGGTTTCCTCCCCAGAGCCGCCATCGAACGTATGTCTGACAAGTACCCCATGGTCCATCTGACTATGGCCAAGTCGCTGACCAAGGTGTTGTCTCGGCTGTTGCTGCATCTTGATTTTGCCATGGAGTGGGTGCAGGTACAGGCTGGCCAGAAAATCTACAAGGAGGGCCAGGATGCAGATGCCATCTACATTGTTCTCAACGGACGAGTGCGTTCTGTGGCCGAAACCAAGGGCGATGCCTCTGTTGTTGGTGGAGAGTCAGGAGAATCTAAGGAGGGGGGTAAGGGCCATCGGAAGAACCTCACTAGTATCGGTGAGTACGGCAAAGGCGAGTCTGTGGGTGAGCTGGAGGTACTGACACTCACTCGTCGTCCTTCCACTCTTGTGGCTATTCGAGACGCCGAGCTTGCCAAGATTCCTAGAGCTCTGTTCGAGTCTCTGGCTCTGCACTACCCTAGCATCACGTTTGAGATCTCTCGAATCGTGGCTTCACGAGTGCGGTCTCTCATGGAGGACAGTGCTCCCATTCCTCGAAGAATGCACACCTTTGACATGGCTGCCCACCACGACAGTTATCTGACAATTGCTGTGGTGCCCATTTCCCAGGATGTGGACGTGGGCGAGTTTGGACGGCGACTATACAGCGGTATGAAGGCCGTTGGACGAGAAGCATGCCACCTGAACCATGCTTCTGTTCTCAACCATATGGGTCGACATGCCTTCAACCCTCTTGGTAAGCTGAAGCTATCTGGTTTCCTGGATGATATTGAGGATCGATACCAGACAGTTCTGTATGTGGCAGACACACCTCCTGGCTCTTCGTGGACTCACACGTGTATTGCTCAGGCCGATTGTGTGCTTCTGGTTGCCGATGCTCGTTCCGAACCTGACATTGGAGAGTACGAGCGAGTTCTGGTCAAGATGCGAACCACTGCTAGAACTGAGATGGTGCTGATCCATCCTGAGCGATTCGTTCCTCCTGGACTCACCAACACTTGGTTGAAGCCTCGAGTGTGGGTACATACCCATCATCATGTGCAGATGGATCTGCCTCGTCATGAGGCTGATGTACTCGCCAGCATTCGAAAGATGAAGCGAACCGGCACATTGGCCAACCTCAAAAACAAGGTCCAGACCATCCAGGAGGAGTTCCGGTCCATGTACAGACCCAAGGCCAGCATTTACAACACGTCTTCTGCCAACAAGGACGATTTCAACCGGCTGGCCCGAATTTTGTCTGGCCAGGCTATTGGTCTGGTGCTGGGAGGAGGAGGAGCCCGAGGAATATCGCATATCGGAATCATCAAGGCTCTGGAGGATTCCGGTATTCCAATCGATTTTGTCGGGGGTACCTCTATTGGCTCTTTCATTGGAGGTTTGTACGCCAAGGAGTACGATCTCGTGCCGATTTACGGCCGAGCAAAGAAGTTCTCTGGCCGAGTCTCGTCTCTGTGGCGTATGGCTCTTGATTTGACGTACCCTGCTACCTCTTATACCACTGGTCACGAGTTTAACCGAGGTATTTGGAAGGCGTTTGGCGAATCGCGAATCGAGGATTTCTGGCTGCGATATTTCACAAACACCACCAACATTACGCATTCACGAATGGAAATCCATACTTCTGGATATGCCTGGCGATACATTCGAGCAAGTATGTCGCTTGCTGGTCTGCTGCCTCCGCTGACCGACAATGGATCCATGTTGTTGGATGGAGGATACGTGGATAACTTGCCTGTGGGTGAGATGAAGGCCCAGGGAGCGTCTGTGGTGTTTGCTGTGGATGTCGGATCTATCGACGACACTACCCCCATGAACTACGGAGACTCGCTTTCTGGTGCTTGGGTCATGTTCAACCGATGGAACCCCTTTGGTCGACATCCTAATGTACCCAACCTAGCAGAAATCCAGGCTCGGCTGGCCTATGTGTCTTCCGTTGGAGCTCTGGAGAAGGCCAAAAACACACCTGGAGTCATCTACATGCGTCCCCCGATCGACGACTTTGCCACTCTGGACTTTGCCAAGTTCCTGGACATTTACCGGGTTGGAAACAAGTACGGCCACAAGTTCCTGACCGAGCTGCGTGAAGACGGCA
Source organism: Yarrowia bubula (assembly GCA_900519075.1). Classification (NCBI taxonomy): domain Eukaryota; kingdom Fungi; phylum Ascomycota; class Dipodascomycetes; order Dipodascales; genus Yarrowia; species Yarrowia bubula. The sequence goes on along the minus strand of ULGX01000002.1, from coordinate 2,381,506 downwards.
AGATGCCCAGTATTCCTGGTATGGAAAACGTGCGAGCTAAGCACAAGAGAACCATTGCTCGACGAAATAGTATTTAGAAGAGGAGGAGCACCAAAAAGTGCATAAATGTACAAAATGAATATCTAACAATAATCTACGAGTAGCTGGACAGTAAAACGAATATCTAACAATAATCTACGAGTAGCTGGACAGTTTTTACCGTTTTAGTGCAGGCCAAGGCAAAGCACTAAGGATGAAAAAACCCAAGTAATAGAACAAAGCCATATAAAGACAACATTTCTACGATTACAAAGACTGGTGTCTACGTCCACAGCCGCCCCAGAGTAACCACGATGCTGTAGCGACAACTCCAGCTCTCATCACTCCCACACATTCAAAAAAACCATCCATTACTATAATACATGTCACCTTAAGGTCGCTTAGGGGGGTTAGAAGTGACTAGAATCACCGAGTCACCTCTGACAAAGAGCATTTCGCTCTTCTTCTTTCGAGCCTCGAGCTTTGGACTGCCCTCGACATATTCGTAAACTGTCTCCTCCACGTTTCCAAGCACCATACTGCAGTGGATATCATAGGCCTGGGTTAGTTGGGTTGTCATTCACGATCGAAGGGGTGGTTGTTGTGCAAATCTCAGCATATTGCATCGCTGCCGTTGTTGGATGTTGTTGCTACTCACATGCAAAAGTCCATAAAGCTCTCGTCCTCCACGAAGCTTGACAAAAACGTTCTCGTTGAGAGAAAGACCAATAAGATCTAGAGGCTCGGAGCCGCCAGAAGTGTCGACGTCGGCCATTGTGATGTGTTGGTGGTGATTAGTTGATTAGCCACTCTGCTAAAGTGTGACGGCATGTTGGTTCGAAAATCAGGGTTAGGGTCGGTTGGGAGGAGTGACCAAGATAGCAGGAAGGTGGTTATTTGCAGAAGATACAAGGAGGTGGACATATGGGGAGAGCTATGAGATGACCATAAGCTGTACATTGTACAAAAAATCAGTTTCTAAGACGTTATATTATATATTTGCTTTTATAATTGAGGTTACAGTGCAATTGTAGCTCGTTGTAGGCTGAGGAAGGTATAATATGCGGTAAAATAGGGTATATTAGGGCAGATGAGGTTTATGTTGCCTTAATATTGTGGTGTTAAATACTTTGGGGCAAACTTGGCATTCCCTCCTCCTCATGGGGCACATTTGGAGAGCTTTTGAGAGGTGTTTTATTGTGGTCACCTGACCTACAAACCTAAATGCCATTCACCAAAATTTTGGCAGTTGGGAGAATAGCCCGTGCACAAATTAGAGTTTCAAGTTGTCAAGCGGAATTTTTCAGCAGACCGAGAGACTTGCAAACAGCACCGAACTGAAAAATGATCCGATCGCTACACACATCGGCCGCTCGACAGGGTCGTAAGAAGTGGCCCAAGCCGCTGCCTGGATCCATTTCCGGAAACCAGTTTGTCAAGAAGCTGGAGCTCAAGGCACCCATTGCTCCTGCCCTGGACAACATCACTGTGCCCGATTCGCATCCCCTGTGGCAGTTTTTCTGCAAGGACAAGAAGGTGGTTCGAGATCAGCGATCCTTTGACAGCAGCACGCGAGCCTGGAGCGTTGCGGAGCTGCGACGAAAGTCGTTCGAGGACCTCCATGCTCTGTGGTACGTGTGTCTCAAGGAGCGAAACATTCTGCTCAAGGAGGAGCGAGTCACCACGCGAATGCACTTTGAGAACCAGAACGGAGGGTACAGATCCGAGCACGACCGGGTCGGCGAGACCATGGTGAGCATTCGACACGTGCTGGCCGAGCGATACAGAGCCTACGAGGAGGTCCAGAAGGTCCTTCCTGAGGTGCGAGTCAAGGCCAACGCCGCGTTTGACGAGAAGTACGTCACTGCCGACGCTGTCTACGATGGAGAGCTTTCTCTGGAGCTCGAGCGACACCTTGTTGCATACTACGGCTTTTCCACCGACCCCCGAATCAACACTGGCGTGGAGGTGACTGACCAGATCATCGAGGCCGTCAAGTACGGCGCTAAACTCAAGTACGAGCGATACAGCGGGGCTTCCGAAGAGGAGGGTAGCCACGGCTTCGTGCACCAGCCCAAGCGAGACATTTTCGAGCAGTACATCATGTTCCTCGCCAATGACACCACCGAGGGAGTCGCCGAGGCCCTGAACTACATCAAGCAGTACCGAGAATCTAACCCTCTCCCCGTGGCTCCCTGGAACGCCGTCCGAGTGCTGCAGCATCTGGTGGAGGAGAAGATGGGCGCCGCCGCCGTCTTTGAGGAGGCTCTGAAGAACAAGAAGCTGGAGCTTTCCGAGCAGGACATTCTCGAGACCATCCCAGCCCAGTTCCTCAACAAGCTCCCTAAGGAGTGATGTAAATACAAGAGTCATGTATATAGTAACGTATGATAAGAAAGTTGAAGCAGATGTCGAGAAGTTTGAGTGAGGGTGTGCATAGCCCCTGGTATCAATATTTATGTGTTATTTGTCGCTATTCAACTAACTACAGCTTCAGAGTGGACTATGGAGTCGTTGGTTGGTTGGCTACGCCTACCGTAATTAGCAATTGACACCGATAAATTGTACTCCAGTGTACTGGTAGCACACCCTACAAGAGCTTTATACTCGGTATACGAGTTGATCTATAATTCGTGACATAGACACCCTCCCTTAAACCCGCTACGTTGGTTTCCCCTCCTTTCGTTTCTTCATGAATGCAATAATATGTACAATGTTTACTCCAAAACCTCGTCGTCCACGTATCCCAACTTGTCCTTACGGGCCTCCCGTCCACCGTCCGGAATAGCTCCAAACCGTCCAAATGGCCACAGTACCTTGGGGCACTTGCCATGCATCAGACCTAACGACACAGGTCCAAAGTTGTTGGAGTCGAATGAGTGAATGTTATCACCCTCAACCCACACATGGTTGAAGGGAACAAAACACGTCTTTTGCGGATAAGGATGGCGGGTTACAATCTCGTCGCCCCCCACTCCCAGAATTCGCTTGCACAGAAACTTGTCCGGATCCGTGGGGTTTCGTAGCAGCACCACATCGCCGACCTTGAGGTACCCGGGCTGCTTGATGAGAAATTTCTGCAGCAGCACAATGTCGCGCTTGCCGAGATTCGAGTCGGGATTCAGGGCCGGAGTCATGGAGTTGCCGCTAATGTGTCCGAGAAAGTAGGCATGGTCCAGAAAACATATCGCCACAGGGATCCATGTGGACCAGATGAGCAGGCGCATGGCGGGTTTCTGGCGCAGAGCGGCCCATTTCCGCGACTTTTGCGCAAACCAATCTTGGATTCCCATGCTGAGCTTCTCGAGGCGTTCTTGGTGCTGGTTCCTGATGTTGGTGAGTCTGATATGCATGGTGTGTGCAGGGTAATTTGGGTGGAATTATTTGTGAGATGTTATTCAGCCGGAATGGTACTGGATGGCGAAGGGATTTTAGGGGGAGATTATTCATCATAAAAGTGAGGGCTCTCTAGTGAGATAAATCCGATACACTTTCCCTTGTTTTTCTAAAGTATAGAGTCAGCACCCCTATGACAGTGTCTCTACACTATTCTACAGAGCTAAATCAGACAGCCAAAGTCAGGTGAGCTACGACACTGTCATGAAGCGCAAATGTGATACAGTACCTGGTACCAGTTAAAATGGAATAGAAGGCCCTGCTAGTTTTTAGCTGTTTGAAAACGGGCACATGAATGGTTTCATAAATGGTTTACAGCGGGAAGCCTGATTCATGTATTTCAAACAAATTACTTACAACAACCAAAGTAATTTTTATTACCAGTACTACCCAAGTAATTTCATAAAAATATACACAAATAAGGAGGCGGCCACCTCCCCACTGCTCAGTTAGCCTCTTACAGTACCAAGTCGCTAGCCCATGACCATTAGTCAGACTGCGACCCCCAATCAGCCACAATTTTCTAGCTTTTAGCCATCTGCGGCTTCCGTTTTTTTGCCTAAGTTTGAGAGCCGTGTCGGTTGGGGTACCCCGGGTTCTGCGCGTCGCAGCAGGCTCAGTTATACCTGCCAAGTGAGCGGTTTGGGGTACAGAGACTAGGAAACTTACTTAAACAACACAGACCGCTCAGCCTTCGCGGACTCCAGCAACCACTTATCCATCTGCCCACCCCCACGTCTTATATCCATCAAAACCAGTTATGAATCTTGATTGCCAAAGTTTATGCATAAGCGCACAAAGCAGCATGACTATTAAAATGCAGATCGCACAACCGTGCTTCGGAATGATTCATTTCAAGTCAACAGAAAAAAAGAAGATAACTATTTTCTAGCCTGACAGCCTGTTACCTACACTCAACCAACTTGCTGTAACTGCAACCCAACTTCTCAGCACATCACACAACCACAAACACACACATCCCATACTCCGATACAACTCCGAAAACCCCAAAAATGGGACAAAAATTCGAAAAATTCGCCAAAGTCATAGACTGGCTGATATCGCAGTGGTTCATCTTAGGAATGGGCGCTGCGGTAGCCATAGCGTACGCCAACCCCAACTACGCGAGATCAGGAGGAACCATCCGGTCAGATATCACTATTGAGTACTGCGCTGTGGCAGCTATTTTCCTCATTTCGGGGTTAAGTATGCCGTCAAGGACGCTTTTGAAGGAACTGGGAAACTGGCGAGCGCACGTCATCACACAGGGACTGTCGTTCCTCGTTACTCCGGCCCTCATGTTTGGTTTTGTCAAGGCCATTTATTCGGCAAACGACCCCCGAATTGACAAGTACGTGCTGGTGGGTATGATCATTGCAGGATGTACACCTACCACGGTATCCTCTAATGTGGTGATGACCAAGAATGCAGGTGGAAACGACTCCTTGTCGCTGTTGGAGGTTACTATCGGTAACGTCATGGGTGCATTCGTGTCCCCAGCTCTGCTGCAGCTGTATTTGTCAGACTCCACTGGGTTCGGCTTTGGAAACCCCGCCAAGGGTTCATCTATGACAGAGTTGTACCGACGAGTGATGAAACAGCTTGGACTGTCGCTATTTGTGCCACTGTTCGTGGGCCAAGTGGTACAAAACGTTTTTCCCAAGCAGACCAAGTGGGTGGTGACCAACTGTCGACTGGCCAAGTTTGGAACATTCTTCCTGTTGCTTCTCATTTGGGCCACCTTCTCGACCTCTTTCTACGACGATGCATTCGAGTCCGTCCCCAAGGCTACCATGATCATGGTCCCATTTTTCAACATTGGTATTTACCTGCTCTTCACCGCAATTTGCTTCGCCTTTGCAAGATCACCCATCCCTAGACTGCTGGCCAGAGATCCTCCTACAGAGGACTCTTCAATTGTGTACAAGCTCTTCCATAGATTCATCTCCGGCTTCTATTTCAACAAACGAAACTCAGTGGCTATCATGCTGTGCGGAGCGGCCAAGACTGTTGCACTGGGTGTACCTTTGATCAATGCTCAGTACGGATCAGGCAGCCCGCTGGTTGGACGTGTCTCGATTCCTCTGACTCTGTTCCAAGGAGAGCAGATTCTGACTGCTCAGCTTCTGGTCCCGCTGTTCAAGAGATGGATTGGAGATGAGGGCAAGGAGCCTGAAAACGAGTTTGACGACTCCACCATGAACTCCAGCACAGCCAATGATCTGGAAAAGGCCTCCCCGGTTGTGAAAACGTCCCCTGCTGACGATAGCATTGAATCCACCACCGCAGGCCAATACACATCAGCCAACGAGTTTGTGTTTGACTCTGAGACAGACCCTGCCAAAATTAAAGAAGATGAGGAGGTGGAGGCTAAGGTATGACCTGGCCCTTATTTATTACAATGCATATAAAGACACATAATATTAATACACTAATGATACTCAATACTATACTTACATTTATTACTTTACATCCTCCCATGTGCCACTGTTAGTGTTAGATATCCCAAACGGACACAGGTCCAACCTCGTTGTACTCCTGTCGCGAAATGTAGGCGCCCTCAATGTTGGTACCGAAGATCTGCTTGGCTCCAATCTGGGCTCCCAGGAACGCGGCTCGTTCCAGCTTCGAGCCCTTCCACTCGCTGAAGTACTCGGACATTTTTGCCAGCCGCATCGACGTCGGCGCCTGTCCGTGGCCCACCTGTGTCTGAAGCGCCTGGCTGTACAGGGGGTTGAGGGGAGTTCCGCTTGCTGTGGCTCCACCCACGGTAGGAGTGTTTCGTCCCGAGGTGTTGAAGTTGGAGGGCAGCTCCGAGTAGGTGGACTGTCGAGCCACCAGGAACTTGTTGGTCAGCGAGGCCATGATGGCTTCCTTGAATCCGGTCACGCCAGACATACCACCAGCAATGATGATGTTGTTCCAGATAGGCTGTCGCTTGGAAAACTCGTCGACAAAAGAGATGGACAGGTCGGTCTCCTCGGTGATGGCCTCCACGAGGTCCTCGGTTCCGTGGAATCGCTCGGAGCCCACGGTGTGCTCGACGCCATTGCCGTCCACAAAGGTGTTTGTGTTCTTTTCCGAGTTGGGGATCTCAGTTTCCTTTTTCTTATTCTTCTCTCGCTCGGCCAGAATCTCTCGAGTCTTTCCAGAAGCCACAATGGCGGCGACGTCAATCGACGTCTCCTCATCTCTATCGGGGGCATCGGGCTGGTTCATGGCGGACCAGAGGTTTCGCGCGTCCTTGTGCAGTACTTCGTAGATGTCAGACTTGAGCAGCTCGTCAATCTGGACGGGTGTGAGTTCGGGAAGCTTGGCTCCCAGGGTCTTCTTGACGCTGCTGGCACCAAGAGGAATCACAATCTGAGCGGGCTCAACAATGGTGAAGTCGGTCATGGGCGTCAGGGTGGTCATGTCCTCGCCGACATCAATGATGAATGCATCAGGCGAGTTGTAGGCGTAGGTGAGACACACGGCCTCGGGAATGGCGGCAAACGCGGGGAAGTTCATCTCCTCAAACACGTACTGAGTCACGCCCTCAAGCTGCAGACGTGTCCACAGAGTGGATGACACCAGAAACAAAGCGCTGCCAGCCAGAGGAATCTCGGGCTTGGTTTTCTGCATAGTCTGGGTCACCAGCTGCAGCAGGTACTGGAACGCCGGCAGGTCGACAATCTTTCCCTCAACCAGCGGCCACACAGCATCAGCATCGTCTCCGGCGCTGGAGAAGAAAGGCTCGTTGGTGCCATTGGGGTTGGCTTTTTTGTACACCACAGAGGGAACTTTGGCTTGGGCCTGGGTCAGACTCTCTGCCAGACCAAACTGGGCCTGGGTCGTCTTGGACCCAATGCTCACCACCAGGATGTTTTCGTCTCTGTACTGGACCATTGTCGTGGTGTGCTGTTGTAGGTTGTGATGGACGTGGGCTTGGTGACTGTAGATGGTGGTGTGCGCGTCTGGGACTTGCAAACCTTAAACAGTATTTCAAAACGGTTTGGTGGATAGTTGAATATCATCAAGGAGGAGATGAAGACAGATATGAGATGGAAGGTAACAAAATCAGAGAATATACATGCATTCTAGGATTTTTAAGACAATTTGATGACTTTCTACGATTATTTTGATGCGTATCACCTCCTTCATTCAATAATGATTACGAAAACGGCAGGTGAGTGTGGGTTCGAATCTCGCCAAACCAATTAACGCGAGCTCAATTGTGTACCTGGATTGACTCTCTCGATCTAAGACCTTCGCACCTAATCATGGTCCAGAACAAGAAAAAAACTACAGATAAATAAAACCACTCAGAAATACAACCTCTATCCCATCAATTTATCCAATAAATCACTTGATTATACTATACAGATCCATCCCACCGGCTACTGCGACAACGCCTCTTTTTCCTTTTCCAACTGCAGAATGTACTCCTTTGTTTTCTGAACCTGCTGGTAAACCGTCTCCAGGCCCGCCGTGAGTCGATCCAGTTCCTCAGCCTCAGTCTGTAACGAATACGACTTGCTGGGGTCGTTTGGATCAGACTTTGCTGGCAACAGTGCTCCTGGTCGAGATGTCAACAACTCAAACATTTGTTCCGAGGGCTCATTAAAAACCAGTTCGTCGTACACATATGAATCCACGGGTTGGGGAACGCTTGCACCATCTTCCTCTTCGTTGCTGTTGCTTGGAGCGCTGAGAGCTGCTCCAGGAGCTCCAGGAGCTCCAATCTGTGCAGGCAAGTTGTCCTTCTTGTAGGGATGCAGCTTGAGGTGGTGATAGAGCAGGATGTTCTTCTCGCCCATTTCTGTGGGGAAAAAAATACGGATGCTGATTTCGAACTCTCCCCAACCTGTTTCCGTCACCTCGAATGGAGGCTCTTCTATCGTTCGTGTGGAGTTGGCGTACGTGTCGTGTAATTTGAACACCACCTTTTTGATGAAGCCGAGCTCATGGTTGCTCTCGGGCGCTGGGCTGGCCTCCTTCTTGTTTGTCGCAACGGCCAGCTTGTTCTTGACACGCGAAATCGATGCCGCATCTGCCTTCATGTCAAGCACTGGAGAACGCACAAAAATGGTCCAGCTGTGAGTGTGATCCGGAGACACGTCGGGGTTGGCCTTCTCCTCATCTGTCAAGGGAGTCGCTGTGTTTCCGTACAAAATGGGCCTCGAGATGGCGATGTTCTGAGTTAGTGGGTGATTGAAGGGGGGTTTCGGGGAGCTGTTTTCAGCTTAAATCCCGAGAGGTCGTTACAGTACTCACCTTGATGCGTTTCAGAGACGCTCCAGCAGCCATGTTTGATGTTGGATGTGTCGTGTTTTGGGTTGGTCAAAGCGAGGATTGATTTGAGTCTGATATTGAACCTTGTTTGGTTGTTGGCTACAAGGACGATACCAGTTGGGAGTTCCACACTTAGTTGTACGCTTACTCGAAGCTTAAGAAATGTTCAATAATAAATATATAAATGTCTAATTAATGTACTGTATCAGCTTTCATAAATTCTAGGCACCAGCATTCGCACCGTGAACCTCATACCAGCGCTCAGATAGTGAATAACCCGAATCTCCACGGACACGCTTGTCCGTACGGAAGTACTCGGGGCACTCATAAATGTAGGGTTTAAGGCTCACCTCGTCGTTCTCCGACCGGAAATGATCCATATCGGTCCGCACAGAATGCACAACAGTAGCTCCACATTGCTGGGGTTGAAACGTCTGCCACGTAAATGCACCCCCAACACTTACTCCCCGCAAATTACCCAACTGTTCTCGAAGCGCCAGCCCATCGTCGGGACTGCTAATGAACATGGATGCTGCCAGGGCACTCGATTTGGGATGCCATTGAACATCTCGAATGAGCGACGACAAAGAAGCCCGAGCTCCTACCAAGGCTGGGTCCAGGTACCTGTCTGTAGCTGTCTTTAGAGACTGGTGGCTGTTTAGACAGGTTGCAAGAGTACCATCGAGTTTCCAAATACGCACAATTCCATCAGCAGAACCACTAGCCACATAACCGCCACAGGGACTAAACCGGGATCTCACCAGACTCTTGACAACAAAAGCTCCTGAGTACGTTACCACACTTTCATCAAGAGGGTGGTCTTCCATACTCGGTGGAAGGTAGCTCAGCGTCTCTCTATAGTCGGCTCTGATACCGTACTGACTGAAATCCGTCCGCGAAACATAATCGCCAGTACTAGTTCCTTGAAGGGAGGCTTTTCTTACATCCCATAGTTTGGAGCGACCGTCCTTGGCAGTGGTCAACACATGCACACCGTTAGAATGAACATCACACGACGTCAAACCGCTCAAATGCCCCACAAATGAGCGAACATGCGAATCCTTCAGTCGCAAATCAAATTGATCAAGCGTTCCACTATCCATAGCTCCGAAGAAAGTGTTATCCGAACCTGCTGCCCATGTGGCTTCGTTCATATCAGAATGGCTTTTTCGGCGATACATGTACTTGCCAGTTTCACTGTCAATTACAGTGTATCCCAGCCGAGCTGAACGACCAAGCAACATTAGTCGGTCATCAGAGCTCCACTTTACCGAAAACGCAGCAGCATTGCCATACGTATTGACCTCTTCGAAATCACCATCTTCGTCTTCGTTGTCCATATCACCAGAAATGTAGAGGCATCCGTCAAACGCCACTGCTGCCCATTTGTTACTTGTATTAGCAAATGAACAGTCAGTGATGGTCCAGGAGTTGGAATGAAGAGGAATGGTGGCTGAAATGTAGGCCGGAACACCATCAGGATCTACTTGATACAACGTGGCGACAGAGTCCTGGTTGACAGTGAGGTACCGAGATCCATCGGCTGAATATGCTCCACAATAAGTTCGCGACTCTTCACTTTGGATGACTTTTCCAATGGGGTTTGGAAGAAATGAAGCCTTGAATAATCGATTATGGCGAGGACTACCCGAAAGTTCACGGCGAGCAATATTTTCACGTAGCGAGCCTCTTCCAAACAGCTGAGCCTGGGCATGCTTGACACCCCTTGTATCTCTTAGTGGCTTACCATCTCTGGCTTTGAACCCGAGAAGCTTTTGCAAACGAGGACTGATATACTGCCCCCAACTTCTCAGATACTCCTGACGGTGTCGACGGGTGAGGTGGCGGTGCCCAAGAACGAAGTCGTCAAACTGTCCCTTGTAGACAGGGTGGTCATCTGGTAATAAATCAGGTGGGGTTTTTACTCCGAAAAAATAACCACTGCGCAACTCAGTCAGAGTAACTAGTCCATTAGCCAGCTCTGTCGCCGATATCATCCTTCGCACCAGTGCCGCCGATTTGTCTGTTGGGTTTCCGTTTTTCCGATTATGCAGTGCCACATGCCACCAGCTATCTGGGAACTCGTCGTATCGCAAAATAGTCTTGACATGTAGAAAAAGAGGAGAGAGGGGATTGTCTAGTAGCCTCAGATACCACAAGTTCATACAATTGTATCCGATTTCGTGCTCCAGGAACTCACCATTGTGGTTTTTCTGAATCAACTCCAAGCTGCTGAAGTTTGGGTATCCTTGCCCAAAGCTGTACTGATCGTTCTCAAGCGCCAGTTGGTAATCTGTGAGGTTCAAATGGCGTCGTCCATGCCACATATGATAGGGACCGAGCCCACCTTCGAAATCAAGCGCATTCCCGTCATACACGTGGGGAATGAAAAGCGACTCGTTGGCGTCAGAGAGAGTTTCGTGCAATTGTTTGAGAGACTGTTTCAATTCATTTGACACATCTGAAAACGAGTCCAAGTACTCTCCAAGAGGAGCCCAGTTCATCAGAGGGGCAGCATAGTCGTATGACAGGTCCCTGGCGCGTGCTAGGTGCAGAGGCACATCTTGAGAGGGGTACATCGAGAGCAAATATGCCACATTCCGAACCACAAATTTTGTGTCTGTGTCGCTAGGACGGACGCTGAGATTGGGTCGCTTTCTGCTCATTTATTTGTCGTTGGTGGTGGCGAGGTTTATGCGGGACGGGTTTATCTCACCGGTAATCTTGTTCCATTGCATGTCTCATGTGTGGCTCAAGCCTAACCATCAGTGTTTTTGCACAATCGATTCGAACTCTAAACCAACATGAATTAATGGGATAAACATGCCAACAAACCAAATAAAAACAATAAAAATAGCTACAGTAGCCTGCAGATACAAAGAAATTATACCCTCAATAACAAACAACGTCTTGGGCACAACGTGTTTGCTAATACTGAATACTACTGCTGTCCCCCCAAGTACAACCTAGGGATTGCACCATGATTGTTACAGGCAGCAGATACTAAACGAGAGGAGTGCCAATGAGCTGGGGGGCTGTTCAAGTAATGTCAAGCAACACGCTGAGCTCTTACTATCTCAATTTATAAAAACTTTGTGTTTTTTTTTTCAGTTTTTTTTTCAGTTTTTTTTCAGTGTTACAGTTAACGAGGATTAGTGCAAAACAGCACATCCCAAAGTGGTACTGACAAAGCTGAAGATGGATATAGGCTCAATTAGTCGTGTTGAGTCAGGTAATCTTTTTAAAATATATAATCTGAAGTTTTTCCTCCAGTTTTATGAGTTTAAAGATTTGTTAAACCTCGATTTTTGGCTGTTTTTTGACAAAAATGCATGTGGTCCCCCCCACCAGTCGAAAACTTGACTTTTTTTGAAAAAATGCAACATTTTTTTTGTCTCTAATTCTGCTTCCCTTATTGTAGCATGTCTCTGGCAGTACAATGCGCTTTGTTACATCTTGATATGGTCTCTCCTTGTGGTGATACTCAAGTATGATCATATCTGCAAATACAAAACAGTGGCCCAAAAGCTCTAATACGTTCCATAAAAGCGTGGAAATTAGTAAACAGTATATTGTGATGTCAGCTAACAACCTGAGCTACTAGTATCGCAAATTATAAATACTTTGTGTTTTTTTTTCAATTTCTTATTTGCTGTTTTTTACAGTGTCAAGGAAAACGAGGATTAGTGCAAAACAACACATCCCGGAGTAGTAATGACAAAGCTGAAGATTATTATAGAATAAATTGATCATTTTTATTCAGGCAAAGTTTTAAAAACATGAAATCTGCGGGTTTTGCCCCAGTTTAATGAGACCAAAGTTTTGTGAAATCTTGATTTTTCGCTGTTTTTGGACAAATTCGCATGTGGTCCCCCCCACAAGCCGAAAATCCGACTTTTTGGAAAAAAGCAACAATTTAAACAGTGTCCAAACAGGCCAAATACGTGCCTCGAGAACGTGGAAAGTGACCTACTGTATATTGTGATGTCAAAGAACAATCCCAGTTACTAATATTGCCATTTATAAACACTTTGTCTTTTTTTTTCAATTTTTTTTTTTCAATTTTTTTCAGTGTCAGGGTTTACAAGGATTAGTGTAAAACAACAGATCACGAGTTACCAATGACAAAGGTGAAGATCGATATAGAATCAATCGATCGTTTTGATTCGGGTAACGTTTTTAAAAATATAAAATATCCTATTTTTACCCGAGTTTGATGAGTCTAAAGATTTGTGGAACCTCGATTTTTGGCTGTTTTTTGACAAAAATGCATGTGGTCCCCCCCACAAGCCGAAAATCCGACTTTTTGGAAAAAAGCAACAATTTAAACAGTGTCCAAACAGGCCAAATACGTGCCTCGAGAACGTGGAAAGTGACCTACTGTATATTGTGATGTCAAAGAACAATCCCAGTTACTAATATTGCCATTTATAAACACTTTGTCTTTTTTTTTCAATTTTTTTTTTTCAATTTTTTTCAGTGTCAGGGTTTACAAGGATTAGTGTAAAACAACAGATCACGAGTTACCAATGACAAAGGTGAAGATCGATATAGAATCAATCGATCGTTTTGATTCGGGTAACGTTTTTAAAAATATAAAATATCCTATTTTTACCCGAGTTTGATGAGTCTAAAGATTTGTGGAACCTCGATTTTTGGCTGTTTTTTGACAAAAATGCATGTGGTCCCCCCCACAAGCCGAAAATCTGACTTTTTGGAAAAAAGCAACAATTTAAACAGTGTCCAAACAGGCCAAATACGTGCCTCGAGAACGTGGAAAGTGACCTTCAGTACATTGTGGTGTCAAAGAACAATCACAGTTACTAATATTGCCATTTATAAACACTTCGTTTTTTTTTTCAATTATTTTTTTTTCAATTATTTTCAGTGCCAGGATTTACAAGGATTAGTGTAAAACAACAGATCACGAATTGCTAATGACAAAGTTGAAGATAGGATGCGAATCAATCGATCGTTTTCAGGCAGGTAACGTTTTAAAAAACATGAAACAAGAGGTTTTTATCCTAGTTTCATGAGACCAAAGTTTTATGGAATTTTCATTTTTGGCATTTTTTGACAAAATCACATGTGGTCCCCCACACAGGACAAAAAGTTGGTGTTTCTTGAGAAAAAACAACAAATTTTTTTTGCCTCAACTTCAGCTTCCCACGTTGTAGCATGTCTCTTGAAGTACAATGCACTTTGTTTCACCTTGCTGCGATCTCTCCTTGTGGTGATACTCGAGTAAGATCGTGTGCACAATATCTGCAATACAAAACGGTGTACGAAAAGGTCAAAGACGTTCCACAAGAGCGTTTATTGGTCCACCGTATATTGTGATCTCAAAGAATAATCTGAACTATTAATATTGCAACTTATAAAAACTTCGTGTTTTTTTTTTGTATTTTTTTTAATATTTTTTTCAGTGTCAGGGTTAACGAGGATTAGTGTGAAACAGCACATCCAGAAGTGGTATTACCAAAGGTGAAGATTGATATAGCATCAAATAGTCGTTTTTATTCGCGTAACGTTTTTAAAAATATCTAATAAGCGATTTTCACCCCAGTTTCATGAGACCAAAGTTTTTTAATATCTTGATTTTTCGCTGTTTTTCGATAAAATCGCATGTGGTCCCCCCCACAAGCCGAAAATCTGACTTTTTGGAAAAAAACCAACAATTTAAACAGTGTCCAAACAGGCCAAATACGCGCCTCGAGAACGTGGAAAATGACCTACAGTACATTGTGATGTCAAAGAACAACCCTAGTTACTAATATTGCCATTAATAAACACTTTGTCTTTTTTTTCAATTTTTTTTTCGATTTTTTTCAGTCTCCGGGTTTACAAGGATTAGGGTAAAACAACAGATCACGAAGTAGTAATGACAAAGGTGAAGATCGATATAGGCTCAATTCATCGTCTTAATTAGGGCAACGTTTTAAAAAATATAAAATCTCCTATTTTTACCCCAGTTTCAGGAGACCAAAGTTTTGTAAAATTTTGATTTTTGGCTCTTTTTCGATAAAATCACATGTGGTCCCCCCCACAAGCCGAAAATCTGACTTTTTGGAAAAAACCCAACAATTTAAACAGTGTCCAAACAGGCCAAATACGTGCCTCGAGAAGGTGGAAAGTGACCTTCAGTATATTGTGATGCCAAAGAACAATCCCAGTTACAAATATTGCCATTTATAAAGACTTTGTGTTGTTGTTTTTTTGTTGTTTTTTTACCTCTGTTTTTCAGTGTCAGGGTTTACAAGGATTAGTGCGTAACAATACATCCCGAAGTATTATTGGCAAAGGTGAAGATGGATATAGAATCAATTGATCGGTTTGATTCACGTAACGTTTTTGAAAATATAAAATCTCCTGTTTTTACTCCAGTTTCATGAGTCTAAAGTTTTATGAATTTTTGATTTTTGGATGTTTTTCGAGAAAATCGCATGTGGCCCCAGTACGAAGAATTATTTGGAGGATTGGTAGAAATATCGAACGAGCAGTACGGTAGTGAACAAAAATAGTCAAGCAGAACTGTCTCACCACATGATATAAGACACATCAGATCAATACTGACGCTTAATGGACGAAATACTTCGAAATCTGAGACCTGAGATTATTCAGAACAGTTTTGATGAGAATGGGCTTGAAGGAAGCATGGAAGATACATTATATTCCTCACCTTACCTCTGGCTACAAAACGCACTCTTTGAAATTCCCGTCGCTCATTATTTTGCCCGTAAAATACACAGTAAAACAGCAGCCCCATGCGTGCGGCTCGTTAATTCGAGAATTAAGGTTGGGTGGTTATTATCGAAAAGTGGAGGGGTTTTCTCAAATGTTCAGCATTGGACTATATGCAGCCATGTAGTAAGTGGTGTGTATCACAAGTATCAACGGTGGGTACCCTCTGCGGTTTATGTAAGATCTAATGCAGTTCCTGGACCGGTAGAGGTTGGTATACTGGCTTATGCTCCGTTTTTGTGTTATTTACCTCTACTGGAAGGTCTCAAAGGCTGAATTTCTACAGTGGCCAAAATAACTCCGATTTTAATTCTAAAAACGGCATGGATATATCCCGAGTAAGAGCTTCAAAATCACATATCTCTTGTCTTTCTACGAGTCTTGATGGCTTAATAAATGTAGCGTAAAGTTCCATAAAGTACCTGGTTTGGTCCCAGCATAAAGTACCGGGACGGGTATGCAAGATAAACTTTCTGCCGTTCCCGTAGTTTATGCCGTCCCGGTACTTTATTCTGGGACCAAACCAGGTACTTTATGCTACTTTGAGCGGCTTTTTCTCAGCGAATATTGCCTGTAGAAAGGCCAGGGATGGCTCATGATGAAGCCCTCAGTCGTGAAATTATGATAAATGTCTTAGAATCGAAATCAGATATATTTTGGCCATGTTAGAATTCCAGCGTAGAGCAAACCAGCTTAATCTCTAAATTTGCTCGAAAGTACACATGACACCGATTTGACGCAATATATCACAATTGATATTCCTCTTCTTACCTCTGGCTACAAAATGCACTCTTTGAAATTCCATTAGCTCATTTTCTTGCCCGGAAAATACACAGTAAAGCAACAGCCCCACGCGTGCGGCTCGTTAATTAGGGAATTAAGGTTGGGTGCATTTTTGAAAAGTGGAAGGGTTTTCTCAAATGCTCAGTATTGGACTATATGCAGCCATGTAGTGAGTGGTCGGTACTTCAAGTACAAACAGTGGATACCTTCCGCGGTTCATGTAACATCCAGTGCTGTTTTTGGAACGGTAGCGGTAATAAACTGGCTTTTGCTTCGTTTTTGTGTTATTCACATTTACTGCGAAGGCCTCAAATGCCGAATTTCTACAATGGCCAGAATAACTCCGAATTTAATTCTGAAAGAGGCATTGTAATCTTTTGGGTAAGGGCTTCAAAATGAATTATCTTCTGTCTTTCAAAGAGCACTGTTGGCTTAATAAATGTAGCGTAAAGTTCCATAAAGTACCTGGTTTGGTCCCAGCATAAAGTACCGGGACGGGTATGCAAGATAAACTTTCTGCCGTTCCCGTAGTTTATGCCGTCCTGGTACTTTATGCTGGGACCAAACCAGGTACTTTATGCTACTTTGAACGGCTTTTACTAAGCGAGTATAACCTGTAGACAGGTCAGTACTAGCTCATTTGGAAGCCCTATTACAGTAAATTAAGATATAACTTTCAGAATTGCAATCGGAGGTGGTTTGGCCCTTTTCGAATCCAGCGTAGAACAAACCAGCTTACTCTACATTTGACTCTAAAGTACACATGAAACGGATTTTGCAACAATTTAGCAAATGTAATATTCTTCTCCATACCTCTGACTACAAAACGCACTCTTTGAAATTTCCATACCTCACTTTTTTGTCCGGATAATACACGGTAAACAGTACCCCTAGGCGTGCGGCTTGTAAATTGGATAATAAGGTTGGGTGGAATTATCGAAAAGTGGAGGGGTTTTTCCAAAGGCTCAGTATTGGACTATATACAACCATGTAGTAAGTGGTCGGTACTACCAGTATCAACGGTGGATACCTTCCGCGGTTTATGCAACATTCAGAGCAGTTCTCGGAGCGGTAGAGGTTAGTAAAGGGCAATAACCCGGCTCATGCTCTGTTTTTGTGTTTTTACATTGCTGGGAAGGCCTCAAACGCTGAATTTCTAACGTGGCTAAAACACCTCCGATTTCAATTCTGAAACAACTGTCTAAATTTGCCGACCGGGGGCTTCAAAATGTGCTATCCCTGGTATTTCTACAGGCATTAGTCGCAGAGTAAACCCCGTTCAAAGTAGCATAAAGTACCTTTCTGGTCCCAGCATAAAGTACCGGGACGGCATAAACTACGGGAGCGGCATAAATTACGGGTATGCATGATAAAAAAACCACAGGACTGCTGTATTGTAACCCGCAGGATACCTCCCCCCTCAGTAGCTTCTCAAAAATGGATGCTGCATCTCATTTGAAGCAATGATGTTCATTCTACAGGCCATTCCGTGTTTGTTGTGCTACACAACCTTGTGCATATTATATGCGGGTCTTATGCAGGTCTTACGTTTGTACCAGAACTCCATATTGACATATTGACGAATCATGTGGGGTCGCAGGTGGCTTGCTCTATACTTGTAGCCCAGGGCGGGTAAAAGTACGTCTAAAGAGAGCTGAGCCACTCACTCTAATTGTGTGTGTCTACTGGTACCATTATTTTACGATTTACACAAAACGTCAAAAATCGCAAATTTGCCTGACCTTTACCCCGGAAATACGTTGATTTTTACCTTGCTGACCAAAGTATTTTTTGATAGATACCGCATATAATTTAACTGAATTCCAACTCCACTGCAGTAAAATTCAGAGTCGCCTCGTCACGATGGTATTATTTACAAAGCAGTACGACTATCCTAACCCAGCGCAGGGACCCAAACAAGTCGTTATTACCTGGTTTAGCTTGGATTTTAAGGGTTTTTTGTAAAACTCCCAACTGTTTTATTTTGTTTTGTTTTGTTTTTTTGTCTTTTTTTGTGTTTTTGTTTTTTGTGTTTTTGTTTTTTCAGAAAATTTTTAAAATTGATTTTGGGGAAAATCGCCTGTACCAGGTGAAGGAAATGACTAAAAATGAGGGAAAATACGAAAAAAAGACAATTTGTTAAATACGCAATACAAGTGGATCAGGTTGTTATTTGGCATAACAATATACTGTAAACTAATTCTCACGCTCTTGGAGCTCGTATGACCAGGTACAAGTACAAGTAGACCGTTTTGTATGTGCACATGCTTCTGTGTAACACAGTTTATGCACTGATCAGCACGATAGGGGAGCCCCAGAGCGGAGAGAAAGCCCTCTATAGAGAGCTGAGAGACCATTCTTCCTGCTGATGCTATTATTTTGGGATTTAAAAAAATCCTCGAAATCACCATTTTTGCCTGACGTCTACCCAGGAAATCTGTCGAATTTCGCCTTGCTGACTAAAATAATTTTTGATCAATAATGGATATAACGAAATTCTGACTTCACTGTGGTAAAATTCAGAGTCCCCCCGTCACGATGGTATTATTCACTAAGCCGTATGACTATCATAACCCAGTGCTGGGACCCAAACAAATCGTTTTTACCTGGTTTGGCTTNTTTTGCCTTTCCCTGGGGTAACTTTCGCGTTTCACGTGACCTGGACGGTAGTCACGTGACTGAAAATTGTGGCTCAGGTGAGGTGAAAAATTTCAGGTCACGTGACTGAAAAATTGTGGCTCAGGTGAGGTGAAAAATTGTGGGTCACGTGACTGGAAAATTGTGGCTCAGGTGAGGTGAAAATTTTTGGTCACGTGACTGAAAATTGCGGGTCACGTGACGTGAAATTTTTTGATCACGTGACTGAAAATTGTGGGTCACGTGACGTGAAAAATTCGGGTCACGTGACTGAAAATTGTGGGTCACGTGATAGCGNTGTTTTTGTGTTTTTACATTGCTGGGAAGGCCTCAAACGCTGAATTTCTAACGTGGCTAAAACACCTCCGATTTCAATTCTGAAACAACTGTCTAAATTTGCCGACCGGGGGCTTCAAAATGTGCTATCCCTGGTATTTCTACAGGCATTAGTCGCAGAGTAAACCCCGTTCAAAGTAGCATAAAGTACCTTTCTGGTCCCAGCATAAAGTACCGGGACGGCATAAACTACGGGAGCGGCATAAATTACGGGTATGCATGATAAAAAAACCACAGGACTGCTGTATTGTAACCCGCAGGATACCTCCCCCCTCAGTAGCTTCTCAAAAATGGATGCTGCATCTCATTTGAAGCAATGATGTTCATTCTACAGGCCATTCCGTGTTTGTTGTGCTACACAACCTTGTGCATATTATATGCGGGTCTTATGCAGGTCTTACGTTTGTACCAGAACTCCATATTGACATATTGACGAATCATGTGGGGTCGCAGGTGGCTTGCTCTATACTTGTAGCCCAGGGCGGGTAAAAGTACGTCTAAAGAGAGCTGAGCCACTCACTCTAATTGTGTGTGTCTACTGGTACCATTATTTTACGATTTACACAAAACGTCAAAAATCGCAAATTTGCCTGACCTTTACCCCGGAAATACGTTGATTTTTACCTTGCTGACCAAAGTATTTTTTGATAGATACCGCATATAATTTAACTGAATTCCAACTCCACTGCAGTAAAATTCAGAGTCGCCTCGTCACGATGGTATTATTTACAAAGCAGTACGACTATCCTAACCCAGCGCAGGGACCCAAACAAGTCGTTATTACCTGGTTTAGCTTGGATTTTAAGGGTTTTTTGTAAAACTCCCAACTGTTTTATTTTGTTTTGTTTTGTTTTTTTGTCTTTTTTTGTGTTTTTGTTTTTTGTGTTTTTGTTTTTTCAGAAAATTTTTAAAATTGATTTTGGGGAAAATCGCCTGTACCAGGTGAAGGAAATGACTAAAAATGAGGGAAAATACGAAAAAAAGACAATTTGTTAAATACGCAATACAAGTGGATCAGGTTGTTATTTGGCATAACAATATACTGTAAACTAATTCTCACGCTCTTGGAGCTCGTATGACCAGGTACAAGTACAAGTAGACCGTTTTGTATGTGCACATGCTTCTGTGTAACACAGTTTATGCACTGATCAGCACGATAGGGGAGCCCCAGAGCGGAGAGAAAGCCCTCTATAGAGAGCTGAGAGACCATTCTTCCTGCTGATGCTATTATTTTGGGATTTAAAAAAATCCTCGAAATCACCATTTTTGCCTGACGTCTACCCAGGAAATCTGTCGAATTTCGCCTTGCTGACTAAAATAATTTTTGATCAATAATGGATATAACGAAATTCTGACTTCACTGTGGTAAAATTCAGAGTCCCCCCGTCACGATGGTATTATTCACTAAGCCGTATGACTATCATAACCCAGTGCTGGGACCCAAACAAATCGTTTTTACCTGGTTTGGCTTGGATTTTGGGGGATTTTTGTGAAACTCCCAACTGAAAAAAAAAAAAAAAAAAAAACCTGGAAAATTCTGAATTGATTTGTGGGAAAATCGGCTGTACCGGGTGGGGGAAATGACCAAATATCGGGGGTAATGGGAAAAAAAGACGGCTTTTAAATACGCAGTACAACTGAACCAGATTGTTCTTGGGCAGCACAATATACTGTCGGCTGATTCTCACGCTCTTGGGACAACACTTCTTAAGACCGTTTTGCCCAGGAAATCAGTCGATTTTGGCCTTGCTGACTAAAATATTTTTGAATAAATACTGCAGATAATGAAATTCCGACTTTTCTACACTAAAATTCAGAGTGGCCTCATCACGATGGTATTAATTGCTAAGCCATATGACTATCGTAACCCAGTGCTAGGAGCCAAACAAGTTGTTTTTACCTGGTTTGGCTTGCATTTTTGGGGTTTTTGTGAAACTCCAAATTTTTAAAAAGCATATTTGGGGTGTGTCCCTCCAAAATTCTGTGAATTTGAGTGCAGTTGGGTGGGGAAAATAATACAACAAAGGGGGGAATATTCTGTTTACATACACATGGAGCTATAGAGAAGACGACAAGGTGTGTATGAGTAAACAGCCCAGCTGGTGGCCTTACCACTACAGGCCCATGAGTAACAAACATCCCTGCCCTGGTTTAGTTACCGTGTTAGCAAATGGCCCAGGCAACAGTCACAAGTTCGTAGTAAGGATAGCTCCCTGTCCTGGTGATGCCGTATGGCCACAGAACTGGCACCAGGTCAGTCTGTGTCAGTTCTCCGACCAAACCCCCCAGCTCAGAACTAACACAAACACAGAACAACACAAACACAGAACAACAGGAGGAATCTCTTGGGAATCACGAACTCACGGGTATCAGCACTCTTGTGTGAGTGCCTTGTCATCTTGGGGTATCTCATGCTTTTTCTGGCACAGTAATCATTGTTTTGTGTAGTGTTGTGATGATGGATGACGATGGCTCAGGTGGCGGAGAGTGATGGTGAAGAGGAAGAGAACACAAATGGGAATCTGGGAATTTTTATAGTCCACCTTAAGGTCAATAAGGTGGGCAAAAGACTGCATATAATCGCTCCGTTTTGCCAGTCCCTGGGGGAACTTTCGCGTTTCACGTGACCTGGACGGTAGTCAGGTGACCTGAAAAATTTAAGTCACGTGATTGTAAACCTTAAGGTCAATAAGGCCGCAGAAAGACTGCATATAATCGTGCCGTTTTGCCTTTCCCTGGGGTAACTTTCGCGTTTCACGTGACCTGGACGGTAGTCACGTGACTGAAA